>PVJN01041042.1:0-18446 GCA_004026805.1 Lasiurus borealis
TTGAAGCTGTCCCAGAGTCTCCTTACATTATATTCACATTTTTGGATTCTTTTCTCTTCTTGCTTTTCCAGTTGAGTGTTTTCTGTTTCTTTATATTTCAAATTTTTGACTTGATTCTTGCCTTTCTCTGGTCTGCTGTTAGGACTCTGTATATTTTTTATTTCAGTTAGTGTCTCTAGTTGGTCCTTTTTCATCTCCTCTTGGGGCTTGCTAATTTTATGCATCATCTCTAGCATCTCTAGTTGGCTCTTTTGTATCTCAAGTAGGCTTTCGCTAAATTTATCCGCCTTTTCTAGCATATTCTTGAAAAACCTTATAAGCATGGTTTTGAACTCTATATCCAGTCGTTTTTTTTCCTCCATTTCTTTTGTTTTTGATCCCTTCCCTTGTCTTGGCATTTTCACTATGTGGGGGGAACTTTTTTACTTGCAAGACCACAGAAGCCTCTGTTGAGCTTGGGATGGGTGGAGTCTCAGGGCTTAAGGGACCACCTTGCCTTCCAGTCGGCCCGCCCTCCACGGACCCGGAGTCTCACGTGACTGGGAATCGCTGGAGCGGTCCTTGTGCGCGAGGGCCCGCAGTGCCTCTAGACCGCTGCCTTTCCAGCTCCCCTGCTCCCCTGCGCACCAGGACCACACGAGTCTAGGTCTCCAGGGTTTCGCCCGAAACAGGGGCCCAGTGGACTCAGAAGTGGCGCAGTTGGGAGGGTCTGTCTCCCGCCCAGTCGCACAAGCCAGCAGCACAATCAGCAATCTGTCCTCAGTGTGGCGCTGGCGCCCTGTGTGTGCGCGTGCGTGCCACGGCGACTCCCCTAAGTTTCTGTGCACTTGTCCCTTTTCACAGTCCAAACTCCCCCCGTATGAGTTTCTGCTGGGTCTGGGGTTTAGTGTCGTAGGATAAGGGGTTCAATGCCGTTGGGAATCTCCGTTTCCCTCCCGCCAGAGAAAGCCAGCCAGATACTCAGGCATCTGCTCTCTCAGCGCGCGTCCTCACCAATGTGACTCACGTGATTGAGCAGTGCACATACACCAGAGTGTCACCAGTTTGATTCCATGTTAGAGCTTATACCTGGATTCTGGGCCTAATCCCCAGTGGGCGGCATGCAGGAGGCAGCCGATCCATGTTTCTCTCTCTCATCGATATTTCTTTCTCTCCCTTCCCCTTCCTTTCTCTAAAATGAACTTTAAAAACATTTTTTTAAAAGTATGTTGAATTTTATCAAATACTTTTTCTGTATCTATTAAGATGACAAAATTATTTTTATTCATTTTGTTTATGTGGTATATTATATGTGTATATTTTTTAACACACATCCTCAAAACAAGTATTTCTGTTTTTAATATATATCTTATTGTTTTGTTTACTTCTTTTTTTAATTTTAATAACTCTTTATTGTTCAGATTATTACAATTGTTCCTCTTCCACCATCACCACCCCCATTTCTCCCCTCCACCTGGTTCCTACCCCATCCTCTGCCCTTATCTCCCCCCCATTGTCCTCATCCATAGGTGTATGAATTTTGTCCAGTCTCTCCCTGCAGCACCCGTCACCTCTTTCCCCTTGAGAATTATTAGTCCACTCCCTTTCTATGCCCCTAATTCTGTATTATTCACCAGTTTATTCTGTTCATCAGATTTTCAGTTCACTTAATTTTTAGATTCACTAGTTGATAGAAATGTATTTGTTGTTTACAATTTTTACCTTTACCGTTTTCTTCTTCCTTTTCTTAAAGAATATCTTTCAGCATTTCATATACTATTGGTTTGGTGTTGATGAACTCCTTTAGTTTTTTCTTATCTGTGAAGCTCTTTATCTGCCCATCAATTCTGAATGATAGCTTTGCTGGGTAGAGTAATCTTGGTTGTAGGTTCTTGCTATTCATCACTTTGAATATTTCTTGCCACTCCCGTCTGGCCTGCATAGTTTCTGTTGAGAAACCAGCTGGCAATCGTATTGGTGCTCCCTTGTAGGTAATTAACTGTTTTTCTCTTGCTGCTTTTAATATTCTCTCTTTGTATTTTGCTCTTGGCACTTAAATTATGATGTGTCTTGATGTGGTCCTCTTTGGATTCCCTTTGTTTGGGGTTCTGTGTGCTTCCTGGATTTGTAAGTCTATTTCTTTCACCAGGTGGAGGAAGTTTTCAGTCATTATTTCTTCAAATAGGATTTCAGTATCTTGCTTTCTCTCTTCTCTTCTGGCATCCCCACAATTCTGATGTTGGTACGCTTGAAGTTGTCCCAGAGGCTCCTTACACTATCTTCACATTTTTGGATTCTTTTTGCTTTTTGCTTTTCCAGTGGAGTGTTTTCTGCTTCTTTGTATTTCAGGTCTCTGTATAATATTTTTTATTTCAGTCAGTGTATTTTTAATTTCTAGTTGATCCTTTTTCATCTTCTCTTGTGTCTCGCTAAATTATATCCACCTTTAATAGGAAATTCTTGAAAAACCTTGTAAGTGTTGTTTTGAACTCTAAATCCAGTCGTTTGTTTTCCTCCATTTCTTTTGTCTGTGGTCTATCCCTTTGTTTCTGCATTTTCACTATGCCAGGAGAACCTCTGTGTTGGAATCAGCCTATGATGCAAGACTTGTAAAACTGCAAAAGCCTCTTTGTTCAGCTTGGGTGGGATGGAGTCTTAGGTCTAAGCAGAGACAGCCTTGGCTTCCTGTCAGCCCTGCCCTATGTGTTCTCTGGGTCTCAGGTGTCTCTCGGTAATCGGTAATTGCTGCGGCCTTTTATATGCGCACACAAGGGTGCCTCCAGAACTCTGCCTTTCCAGTTCCCTTGTACTTCAGGACACATATGAGTCTAGGTCCCCAGGGTCTCACCCCAAACTGGGATTCAATGCAATTAGAAGTGGCACAGTTGGGAGGGTCTGTCTCCCGCCCACCAGAGAGAACCAGCAGCACAATCAGTAGTCCGTCCTCTCTGCGTGCATTGGTTTGAGCACCCCAGGCTTCTGCCCTTTGGCGGCTCCCCTAAATTTCCGTGCACTCTTCCCTTTTAACCGTCCAGACTCCCGCCATGGGATTCAATGCCGCAAGATAAGGGGTTCCGTGCAGTTGGGAGTTTCCATCTCCCTCCAACCAAAGGAAGCCAGCCAGGCACACTGCCACCCACTCTCTCCATGCTTGCATCTCCATACCTCAGTTTTTTGCAGCTTTACTGAGTCTCTGTGAGCCCCTATCTTTCCTTCTAGTTGTAGAATTTTCACTCAGCCAGCTTTCCTGTGGTTCTGGATAATGTCCATTCTGTCTTTTAGTTGTAGTTTTATGAGGCAGCAGTTTAGGTGATTACCTATGCCGCCATCTTGGTTTCTCTCCAATGCTAGCTGTTTAACCAAACAAAATGCTGAAAGAGGAATAAAATATAAATTATGACTAAATGTAAGTATTTATAGGTCTATATCACAAGTCACTAACATTGTAGATCTGATATTTGGGTTAGCAGATAATCATTTCAACAAGGAAATAGGACAATAAATTAAGAAGTTAGGTGAAAGTTCATTTATTCAATAAATAATTGCTGAGTGCCTATTCTGTATAAAACATAGTGCTTACTCTTAAATTAAAGCAATGAAAAATATATATCTGGTTCCTAAGCTCATAGGCAGAGTAATATCTAGCAATATTAAAAGCAAAGATGGCTTCAGACTCAAGACAAACTGAGCATCACATATGCTTGGGGTTTTTGTTTCCAATACTCTTTAGTAATTGCAATTTAAAAGCAAAAAAGGAGTAACAGACAAATATTTCAATAAATTTTTGAAGGACAGAAAACACAAGTGGGAGCTAAACTACTTCTGGAACACCTTCCAGGAATTTTAGGCAGGTATAACAGATGAAGGGAAATGAAAGGTGAGTCTGAAAATAGGAATAAAGGTTTGTAATTGGGTAAGCTGTGGTATAGTTGGTGCCTCTGGCCCAAATACAGAATGTCAAGAAGATTATTACTCACCTTAGGACAGAAACATTAGGGCTTTTCTGGTGCACAGATTTGTGCACTGGTGGGGTCCCTTGGCCTTCCCTTTGAGGATCGGGCCGAAACCAACTCTGACATCCCCAGAGGGGTTCCAGATTGTGAGAGGGCATAGGCTGGGCCAAGGGACTCCACTGGTGCACTATTGGGGGCTGAGAGGGACCTAAGGAGGGCTCCAAGGTGTGTCCTCCCCATCTCACCCAGTCCTGATCAGACATATCCCAGCAGCAAGCTAACCTATCCATTGGTGTGCATCATAGCGACTGGTCAAATGGTCAAATGAACGGTTTGACACTTAGCATATTAGGATTTTATTTTATAGGATATTGCCCTGGGGTATTAACACTCCAGAGTAAAAGATTCATTTTTTTTCTCTTGTTTTATGGCTAACACACACACACACACAAAAAAAAAAAAAAAACATGAAATCTTCCCTTTTAACAAATGTTTAAGGGTACAGTACAGTGTTGTTAACTATGTGTACATTGTTATACAGAAGGTCATCTTGTGTGACTGAAACTCTATACCATACAAAGCAGTTTCTCATTTCCCCCTCCTCTCAGACCCATTCTACTTTCTGTTTCAGTGAATTTGACTGTTTTAGATAAACTTAGTACAAATATAATCATTCTGTATTTGACTGGTCTATTTCATGTAGCATCAGTCCTTACAGTTCATTCATGTTGTGTTGTATGACAGGATTTCTTTCTTTTTTAAGACTGAAAATATTCCATCCTACACCTCATTTTCTTTATTCATCCATTAATGAACATTTAGGTTGTTTCTACCTCTTGGCTCCTGTGATATTGCTGTAATGAACATGGGAATGCATATATGTCTTTGAGATCCTATTTTCCAGAAATGGAATTGCTGGATCCATTATAGTCCTATTTTTATTTTTATTTTTTGAGGAGCCTAAACAATCCATATTGTTTTCAATAGTGGGTACACCATTTTACATTCTCATCAACAGTGTACATGGGTTCCATTTTCTACATTAGTGATAACCTTATTCATAATATATAAAGTAAGAAATATGAGACATGAGCTTTGCCTTTAATAAGTTTCAGTTCCTTCTTCCTAAAATGCTCTTTCTTTCCATCTTTATTGACTAATACTTTTTTATGGTATTTCAAACTCAAATGCTATAATGTCAGCAAAAGCTTTCTTGACTCCACAGTCCAGGTTCATTCTCATATTATAAGATGCTATAGCTGCCTTTCTTTGTAACACAGATGTAATTTACAGAATTATATAGAAGCATTTATGTATTTTTTATGTGTCCTCTCATTCTTTTACTACTTTTTTACTTTCTGGTATAAAAAGATGGCCCAGGCTTTTCTCATCTTATTGGTGCCCTAGCTCTGGAGTCAGCCATTTCTTCAAAAACCTTGATTCCTTTTAGTGGATAATAGTACCATATTTTCTTGAGGAATATATTCTCAAAAGCCGGGCGTGGTCTTTTTTTTGGTGTAGTGTTCCTTATATGAATATATCACAACTTATTATCACGCCTTATAGGGCAGGTATATCCCAAACTCTATATTTTAACTGGAAAAGTTGGGGGGTGCCTTATACGCCCAGTCGTCTTATACACTGGAAAATATGGTATCTAAAAAGCAATATTTGGGGCTGTCCGGAACCTAGGCCCTTTAAATGGACACAGCTAGTGAGTGCATGTATGTACACATGTGTATATTTACGCATTCTTAATGTATTTTCTTATTTAATCAGTCCCTTATATGTACCAGCCCCTTGTAGCTATTCCCTCTCCATCATGGGCTTCTGCACCTCATATCAGGTGACTTCCCTATATGGACACCCTCCTTACCTTACTTCGGCTCAGAGTATGTCAGGCTGCCCACACTCACCCTCTCCCCCATATGAAAGTTTTGTCTTCTCTTTTGGACTCCTACACCCTACACCATAATGCCTCTCTACAAGGATACCTTCCTTAGCTAATTTGAACTCCAGCTCTCTAGCTTTAGGTACCCTCCCATACAGTTGCCCTCCTTATCTTGCATAACTACCATTACCTCATTCTAAGTCACCCCTTCACCTACATTGCCCTCCTCAACCTGCTCAGGTTCTGACACTTCACTACAGGCTGCTGTTCTCACCAGGCACAGGCTCAGACTACTATCCAGTGTAAACAGACCACCCTCCTATTCCAGTTAGACCCTGATAACCCTACTCTGGACTTGCTAACCCATAGAGATGCCCATCTGGCTTTATCTCTGGCTTAAACATCTCCAGTTTCTTTGATGGATTCTCATATCATGTTATTTCTGAGGATAGAGAAATAAGACAGAAAGTGTCCTGCTGGAGTGACTTGGTACCAACAACTCAGAGGGCAGACCAAATTTGATAGGCTGAGGACATGGTCTTTGAGATTGCTCTCACTTCAGACACCAGCTGCAAGTTTAGGAGTCCACAAACTACCCTCACTTATGACCAGCTGGCTATAAATTTTCGTTCTTGTATTGCCTCTGCCAGTTTGACAATTCACTAGAATAAGTTATATAACTCAGGAAAGCATTCTATTTGTCTTACAGTTTTTTTTATATAGCAAAAGAATAAAATTAGAACCTAAAGAAGAAATGCATAAGGCAAGATCTGGGAGGATCCTAGATTTGTGAGGTTTCTGTTACTCTCTCCTGCATGGAGTCATGCATTACCTTCCCAGAATATTGATAATGTTACAAAATATAGAATATTGCCAACTCTGGAAGCTCACCCAAACTTTAATATCCAGAGTTTTTATTTGTGTTTTGTTATACAGGTATGGTTTATTGAATCATCTCAAGTCCCCTTCTTTTCCTTGGAGGTTGGGTTTACATCATGTGGCTCAAAGTCCCAGCTCTCTAATTATATGATTGGTCTTACTAGTGGGGCCAACTCCCATCCTGAATCTCCTTAGCATAAACTATCTAGGGGTCCACCTTGAATCAACTCATTAACATAAACTCTCAGGGCCCACTATGGATAACAGAGATACTTCTGTCACTGGGAAATTCCAAGGATTCAGAGATCACCTTTCAGAAATCAGGGACAATGACCAGCCAGATTCCTTTTTGTCGTTGTTTTGTTTTATTTATTTTTAAGTATATTTTTATTGTTGGTAGTATTACAAATACCTAGTATCTCCCATTATCCCCAGCCAGATTCTTTATTCCAAGGTGTAGAGTTGTCTTCCTAGCAACCAGGACAAAAGCAAACCAAATTCTTTATTATGCAAGCTATGAAAAGCTAATTTGCTTTCTTTTGTGGTATACATACCAATTTTTTACTTTTAAAATATCTACTTTGTGATGAAGATAATTGGATGAAGATAATTGTACAACTTAATAATGGTTATAAAGTACTTATTTATCATTTTTATCTTAGAAATGTTTTAATATTGCTAAATAATATTGGCATTAGAGTAATATAATCAAGTTTATAGTATTTTAAAGTAAAAGTTTTATTTGTAGTGTATTTTGTCCTTTACCTGTCACTTATGTATCTTATTTGTTTTAGGTATATCTTTAGCCTTTCCAGCTTCAGTTCATGATTCTCTGATTTGCAGTAAAACATTTCAAATTCTATATAAAAATGAGGAGGTTGTTTTAAATGATGTTATGATCTTCAAAGTTAAAATGTTGTTGGATGAAAAAAAGGTAAATATCTCTTTATATATATTTAGATAACTTTTTTATAAAGCATCAAGGCATATTTATAACTTTCTATAAATATTTTAAAACTACTTTGTATTATAATTTTTCTTCAGATTGAAGAAACTCTTGAGGAAATGGGTTTTCTGTTATCCTTGGATCTGCACTTTACAGATGGAGATTATTCGTAAGTAGACAAATAAAACGATTAAAAATCCATAGTTACTCATGACTATTACCTGTTAATATTAGATTCCTCATTTACTTCTTAGAATTCAATCTTTCCCCAGTGGTTAGGCATACTCCTTTGTGCCATGAGTTTCAGGTAGTGAAATCAGACAAGATTTTATATTGCTGTCTAATATAAACATGATGTTTTAAAAATTACTTACATTATCAGTTTTTAAAAAATAATTAAGTAACTAAATGTTTGAATAGTTTAAACAGCTTTACAAAATATTAGCCTTTAGGAAATATTCTATACTTATATACACATATGTTGCTTTTTCTAGGGCAGATGATCTGAATGCCTTGCAACTAATAAGTAGCCGAACATTGAAGCTGCACTTTAACATCCATAGAGGTCTTCATCATCATGTTAATGTTATGTTTGATTATTTCCACCTTTCTGTTGTATCTGTTACAGTCCATGCATCTTTGGTTGCACTACACCAGCCACTAATAAGGTAAATTTAACCCAATACTTGATCTTTATTAATGTAATATATTTTATTTTTATAGTGAAAACAGATACTTTGATAAAGATAAATGAAGAGCCGAAACCAGTGTGGCTCAGTGGATAGAGCATAGTCTTGCGGATTGAAAGGTCCCAGCTTCAATTCCAGTCAAGGGCATGTATCATGGTTGCAGGCACATCCCCAGTAGGGGGAGTGCAGGAGGCAGCTGATCGATGTCTCTCATCGATGTTTCTAGCTCTCTATCCCTCTCCCTTCCTCTCTGTTAAAAAAATCAATATATTTTTTTAAAAAAAGATAAATGAAGAACTAAGGGATTTCTAATTCGTAGTTATTTAATAAATACTTTCATTTTATACTAAAATATCGAATTAATAAAATTGAAGAGCATGGGAACGTTTGATTGATAACTTTAGTGTTACAGAAATATGCGGCAATCATTGTCAGATAAACTGACCACGAAAAATAATGCAGTCTGGAAATAACCATACAATATTGTTTAGTCTGAATTTATGTTTTCATAGTGCAACACTGTAATTATTCACCCTCTGGAAAAGTATATTAATTTTTTCTTAAGGTTTTTTGTTTGTCTCTTGTCTGAATGGACTAATTTTATCATCTTAAATTTATACTATACAGTAATTCTTGTTTTCTGAGTCAATCAGTTTTAATACATCTTGACAATCTTTTAAAATTATTTTATGTGTATAAAAGTGCATAAAATTCTGGATCGTAATAAATGCATTGGAGAAATTCTTTTTTCTGCCCACTATCCTGGGAGATACATTTTCTTTTATTAATGTAAGAATACAACCTCTTATTTTTATAATAAAACATTTTCCTTATGTTAATGAGCAATTCATGGATACTTTCCAAATCAGTAATATATGAAAAAACTCTAAATTGATTGGATTTTTGAATTACCTGTTCCATAATTTCTGACAAAAATCTGATTCCAACAACTGATAATAGGGATGATGCTTAAAGGTTATGATATTAGACTAATTTGTCAGGACACTGAGTAGGTAATTTTGTAGAATTATCCTCAGAATTTGCAGAAGACCTCCACAATTTAACATATTGCTCACAAGTAAGAGCTTTCTATGGCATATCTCTACATTGTTTTAAAAACTTAAGTGAGAACCTCTTCCATTGTGTTTAATCATAATCTCTTTTAGAGCAGAGGGCCAGGAAGAGATCTATTTGATGACTTATTTTGCCTTCCTTATTCTCTAATAAGATCTAGTTCTCTAATAAGTAACTAATGTTTGGCCATCTTTGTCTTACTCTTAGGCTTTTGAGTGTTTTTTTCTTGATTGCTTTTGACTTCTATAAATAGAACCATGTTTTATTATATATTATTTTATCATAAACTTCCTCAAAAATTTTTAGATTTTGATTGAATTAATTAATATGATAACTGAATGAAACTTTCTGACATGAAGTGGTTTTTGAAATATAACTTTCAAATAAGTAGTATGTGATACTACTTTTATATGAATTGCATATTAGGTTATAATGATGAAAGTTTACTTGTTTATGAAATACATTCCTGTAGTTTTATGAATCTCTTATTTTTGTATTATCAATAAGAATCTCTAACTAAACTAAATCTACCATTCCTTTTTCTTCATAGCACTGGCTTAGTTTTTCTTCTGAAAAATATATAGTTCATAGAGGTTAGCTCAGGTTATTAATGTTGCTTTCTAAGGCCCTGAATACATAGAGTAGCAATATTCATACTAATCCTAGTGAGTTAAATGTGTGCTTCCTCTTGTAATACAACAGTTTTTGCCACAGACTAGTAGGAGAAAGGGACAGCTCATCTCCTAGAGACTGTTTGCTGGAAGGAGAAGACATTTTTGGCTCAGAATCAGAAGCCAAGAGGATTAAGTGTTGGCTCTGGTTAGTGACTGGGAAAGAAAATGAGGGGCCTGCAACATCTGAGGTTCTGTTCTTTACCTAGCTGCGATGGGCCCTGATATCCCTCTCTTGCTGCTAGAATTTTGCCCTGAAAGAAGCAACATCTTTCCCTGCCTTTCTTTGCCTGTACATGAGGCTGGAGAAGGGAAGCAAGGAGAGGGTAAGGGACAGCTTTTTGCTGGTGGTGTGCTGGTAGAGGGGTCATGTTAAGGGTAACATTCCTCATTATTTATGCTTCGACAAGTTTTTTCTGAAGGTTTATTATAAGTGAATTTTTTATTCTTGAAACAAAATGAAAAAAATTTAATTTATAATATTATCTTTTTCATTAAAAAAATTTCTATGATTAACCCAACTATAGCCATTCAATCAATTATGTAAAATTAAGTGGAGTTAAAATTTCTATATTTGCTTGTTTTTTACATAACCTGTTTGTTATATATGAACTAGAGGCCCGATGCACAAGACTTGTGCAAGAGTAGGCCTTCCTTTTCCCCCTCTCCCCCCCTCATGCCAGCACTGGATTCCCTCTGGCACCCGGGACCCAGGCTTCCCTTGCAGCCCTGGCTTCCCCCATTCTAATTAGCATATAATGCTTTTATTATTATAGTTTCTTTTAAGTACAACATTTATAACTCAATTCTCAAAAACGCATCGTAGCGAGTGGAATTTACCATTGACTTGCTCCCTTCTTTACTGGGGATTTTGATTTTGCAGATGAAGGCTATTCTCAGCTTATGGCAAAACTGATTTACTTTCCTGTCTTTTCTCTTATTTCACATTGCCAAATAGTTCATATGCTTTGGCCTGTGTATGATTAGCTAGTACTTTATCTCAAATAATATTGTATATGATTTTTAAACTTTCAAAGAGGATAGACTCCTTATTCTATAGAATTTTATATATAAAATGTAATGTTAATACTAGCAACAGTGGTTCATATAATATATGGTTGAGATGGTGCTCTAAAGTACATATAAAGAATATCTTAATAGAGTTCATAGAATTTTAGTGAAGAGAAAAAAATATCTTTTTTCGAGAAATAGAGGCAACAAATAAACTTAGTAATTTCCCTACATTTAATGTGGAAGCTCTCTACTTCTCTATGTAGTATTTATATTTGATTAAGTGTTAACTTTTTATAAAGTTGGTAACCAGTTCTGACAGATCATTATTTCCAAATTAAAATTTGACTCTCATTTGTCATTTAGCTACTCTGGATCCCACTGTTTTATCTTTGGGATCCTTTGAGGCTCCCTGAAGCCCAGTTATAAAGAAGTAATCTCAAGCATCTAATCTTAGTTTTTAAAAATATATATTCATGGTGTCTTTCCATAATAATTTCAAATTACTAAAGGAAAAATTACTTGGGAATATTTTAGAAATCATAAACTTGCAAAACCCTTGCTTTTTATTCTCTTCCTATAAGACTTTTCTTTTTAAATGTTTAACATCATTCAAGCAGACTATTGTGACCATAATTTATTTATTCCTCTAGCTTTCCTCGCCCTGTGAAGACTACTTGGTTAAATAGAAATGCACCAGCACAAAACAGAGATTCTGTGATTCCAACTCTTGAAAGTGTGGTCTTTGGTATTAACTACACAAAACAACTATCACCAGATGTAAGAACTGATATGTTTATAGATCCTTTCTTCCTTCTTATTTCAAATGAGATGTTTCTTTAATGTTTTATCTGTGAATGTGATATTTCTTTTATATTAATATTTTGAGCTCAACAACTTATAGACCTAATTAAATATGAATCTAACAAATTGGTTGGTTCCAGTTGTTTATTTTGAAATTTTAACTAGATACTTAAAGATTTTACCAAATTTAATAGGTAGAGATTTTTGCATTTTAAAAATTGTTACTGTCACCTCTTGCTCTCTTAACAGAACTGGTAGAATCATTCCAAAAGTGCCTATAAAGAACATTTGGCAAAGTTAGACCCAACTTTCAGTAGTACAAGTATAGACATTACTCCTCTGAAAGGAACAGGGAATCTATATATATATATATATAAAAGACTAAGTGTCCGTCTGAGCAGTAGCTATGACGCACACTGACCACCTGGAGGCAGATGCTCAACACAGGAACTGCCATGACACACACTGGCCATTTAAAAATAAACGGCACCACGGACCTGGCACCAACAAACCAACACTCAGCTTCCCCCAAGTGGGACACGACCTGCCACCACCCTGAAGCAACACCCCACCAAATCACAGCCAACACTACCAAAACGTAAAATGCAACCCACAGCCCAGCCCAAAAAGGTCACTGTGGGCTCCATGTAATGATGTCACATAGCAACGCCTGGCTTCCTCCCCCTAACAACTAGTCTCCTTGGAGTTTCTTCAGCCCAGGAACATGACTTGCTTTATAGCCAGGTGCAAATATTTTACCCTTTAGCCAAATGTTTATGTGCCTCATTTCATTTGATTCTCGCAGAACTCTTAGAGTAGATAGATAGGAGACTCAGTAGGATCCTATTTTCTTTTCATTAGCTGGAAAACAGAGATTTAGAAAGTTTAGAAACTTGACAACTAAAAAGAAGTAAAGAATGGTGGAACTTTAAAATAACTTCAGGTTTTTTCACTGTGCAGAATATAGTTAAATACTGCTCCAGTTAAATATTTTACCCTTTGTTCTCCCTGAGTGATCTATAGTAATAGTCTGCTTCATGTTGGTATTTACTGCTGTGTTGCTGACAGTTACCTGAAAGAGAAGTTGGGGTGCTTCACTGGGCTGGAAAAGTTTAGCTATATCAGAAAGCAGGTCTAATTAAGCAAGTTTATGTTATACAAATATAAAAGGGTAAGTTGACTCGCACATGCATGATACATAATAAAGCTCTCGCTGGCGCAAATCACATGCATGTGTTTCAATCTGTCATTGTTGGTCATGAATTTGGTTGACACTTCTATTATGGAGAAAGGGTGAAATGCAATATTAAAATATTTCTTCTAATTAATTTTCTTTCATTGTGCATGAATCCGTGCACCAGGACACTACTTATACTATACTGAGTGACTGTCCTTCAATCCAAGTGTAATTTGAACCTCTAATTTTTAAAAAACTCATAATCTGCTTGTTTTAAAAATCTGTCACTGAAATTGCTAGAGTTGTATTTCATGTTTAAATTGCTTATATTAAGAGCAACTCCCTAAAATATTGCCAGATTTCTTATGTTTTAGAAAAGCTGTAATTAGTAAATGCTTAAGGTTTTTACTTCATTTCTCTTAAGTTTCACGTGTAACATTTTTATATTTTGGTTACTAACACTCTATATCCCAAATCTATTCTTTATTTAGGGTTGCAGCTTTATTATTGCAGATTCCTTCCTACATCATGCTTATCATTTTCATTATACACTTTGTGCAACTTTGCTGCTAGCCTTCAAGGGATTGCACAGCTACTTCATCACGGTAACAGAAGAGATTCCCTCTTGTCAGAAACTAGAACTAGGTATGTTAAAGTAGTCAGACCTATCTTATAGTCATGTAATTTTCTTCATTCTCATATACTAATTATCAGCTTTGACATAGTTTATCTATACTAAAACTATAATGTTAAGTGCTTCACTTTTCCTTCTCTCAGTTCCATCTTTTTCCACCTTTGGTAATTACTTTCTGCAATTTATGATCTTGAGAACTAACTTCTTGGTGCTAAGTTTGAAATGAGTCTTTTGATAGATTTTTTTATAACAGCATATGTTCATATACTACTTCAACTGTAATCAGAAAGTATACTGGAAAGCAAATGTAATTATAGAATCATGAGAAAATAAACTCATATTTTCAGATATTTAAAAATTGAAGAAGAGTATAGGTACTTAGGACATTTTTATATACATTTGGTTTGAAGTGACCTCAGATCTTATTCCTTTCATTTCATTTCAGTAAAGAATTAAACTTTAATTTTAATCCAACAATATCTGCATATGTGTTACAGTAGATGATAAAAAAATCGTATCGCCTTGCTTGGCTGATGTGGTCCAGGAGTTGAGCATCTACCCATGAACCAGGAGGTCACGTTTCAGTTCCCACTCAGGGCACATGCCCAGGTTGTGGGCTCAATCCTCAGTAGGGGGTGTACAGGAGGCAGCCAATCAATGATTCTCTCTCATCACTGATAGTTTCTCTCTTCCCCTTTTCCTCTCCCCCTCCCCCTCTCCCTCTTCCCTCTTCCTCTCTCAATAAAAAAAAATTTAAAAAATCATATTACCTTAACTTTGTATGTCTTTTGTAGTTTGCAAAATCCTTGTACATATATAATTTCACAAAAGACAAATTATTGCAATAAGCAGAAATAAGTTTATTGAGACTTTCAATGATAGTTTTTTTTATAATCTTTTATTTTAAAATGTCAGGTTATAGCTCACCATAAAAGCACATTTTAGTGATCTTTTCTGAGTAAATTATTTATATATTTTATTTTATTCATTTTAAAGAGAAAGGGAGGGGGAGAGAGAGAGAGAGAGAGAGAGAGAAACATCAATGACAAGAGAGAATCATTGATCAGCTGCCTCCTGCTCGCCCCTACTGGGGATCAAGCCCACAATCTGGGCATGTGCCCTTGACCAGAATCGAACCTGGGACCTTTTGGTCCATAGGCCAACACTCTATACACTGAGCCAAATCACCTAGGGCTCGAGTAAACTATTTTTATTTTACATTTGAATAAATCAGAAATTACATTTTAAATCGTACTTAAATTTTCAGTGTTCTTTATTTCTTTTGTTACTCAAGAATCTCAGTCTTTTAACAATATTGATGCACTTAAAAACAGTCACTGTTATTGAAAATAATCCCTGTGTTTGAGACTAATAGCCTATTTTTATAATTGCCTATTTGAGAATGCAAAAGAACTATAAGAAAGTATAATAATTTGTGCCTTACTTAAATTCAGCTGTCAGAAAATACTGGATATTGTGCCATTTCCTGTCATCAACTACTCTAGAGGGTTTGATTAATTCCATTAGTTTAAGTTCAAACTTTTTTAACTTAATAAGAAGCAGGTATTAATTGTCTGTTGAGGATATTTGATACAAAAATCCCAATGTATACACATAAACACAACCAAAAGGAATGTGTGTGTGTTCTTTTTTGCTCGTGTGTTCTTTTTAAAGATAAAAATGGAAGTGTGAAAGCCTTTTGATTACTATCCTCTGAAATTTTCTTTTCCCTTACTATTATTTCCTATACTTTGAATCTATTTCCCTTAGGAAAATACTGTAAGAGACTACTGCTTAAAATACAAACTTTTTAAAATGAAATGATTGTTTGTAGAATAGATGAATTTAGGCTATCACTTATCCTCAGTTGATGGAAAAATTATGGTGCATATATTTTTTAACTTGGTTCTTTGGAACACAGACATAGTATTTTCTTAGGAGAATCCTGTCTAATAAAAGAGTAATATGCGCCTTAGCCAGCTCGGCTCAATGGATAGAGCGTCAGCCTGTGGACTGAAGGGTCCTGGGTTCGATTCCAGCCAAGGGCACATGCCTGGGTTTTGGGCTTGATCCCCAGTTGGGGGTGTGCAGGAGGCAGACAGTCAGTGATTCTCTCTCATCATTGATGTTTCTATCTCTCTATCTCCCTTTCTCTCTGAAATCAATAAAGAAATATATATTTTTTTAAAAAAAGAGTAATATGCAATTTGACCATCACTCCAACACACAAGATGGCTGCCCCCATGTGGTCAAAGATGGCTGCCTCCATGTGGACACAAGATGGCCAGCAGAAGAGGGCAGTTGGGGATGATCAAGCCTGCAGGGGAGGGCAATTAGGGGTGACCAGGCCAGCAGAGGAGGGAAATTGGGGACAACCGGGCCTGCAGGGAAAGGCAGTTGTGGGGGACCCAGGCCAGCAGGGAAGAGTAATTGGAAGGGACCAGGCCTGCAAGGGAGAGCAGTTGGGGGCGATTAAGCCTGCAGGGGAGGGCAGTTAGGGGGGACCAGGCCTGCAGGGGAGAACAGTTGGGGTGGACTAGGCCTGCAGGGGAGGGAAGTTGGGGGCGACTAGGCCTACAGGGAAGGGCAGTTGTGTGTGTGGGGGGGGGAACCCAGGCCTGCAGGGGAGGGCAGTTGGGGGCAAATAAGCTGGCAGGGAGCAATTAGGCATCATCAGGCTGATAGAGGAGTGGTTAAGGGGTGATGAGGCTGGCAGGCAGAAACGGTTAGAGGCAATCAGGAAGGCAGGCAGATGAGCAGTTGGGAGCCAGCAGTCCTGGATTGTGAGAGGGATGTCCAACGCCCATTTAGGCCCCTACCTGGATCAGGCCTAATTGTCCTCCCCTGCAGGCTTGATCACCCCCAACTGCCCTCTCCTGCTGGCCATCTTGTGTCCACATGGAGGCAACTGTCTTGTGTGTTGGAGTGATGGTCAAATTGCATATTACTCTCTTATTAGATAGGATTCTCCTAAGAAAATATGTCTGTGTTCCAAAGAACCAAGTTAAAAAATATAGTTGGACATCCCTCAAGGGGTCCCAGATTGGAGAAGATGCAGGCTGGGCTGAGGGACACACACACACACACACACACACACGTACAAATTTTGTGCACTGGGCCTCTAGTTATATAATAAATTTTGGTTAATTTAGATTTGCTGCACTTGATCTTAGCCAAAAGGCTAAGAAGCGATGGTTAATTTAGATTTGATGACCAGACCACAAAATTATTAAACCACAATATTAATGAAGGACAGTACCACATACCTGAAAAGTAGTCTTCTAAAAAATAATGGTGTGAAACTTAGAAGCTGTGTGTAATGCTATTTCTACAAGAAAATTTGTTGATAGTTTTGATACAGAATTTATGGAGACATTATCTTGTAGTGCTGAAGAGTACATGTTTGCAGCTATTTCTGTTAATAGCTTTGAGACTATATATACAAAGTGAATTCCATTCTAAAGGAGTAAGGAAAATTAAAGGGAACCAGAAATGGTGCATGATTCTGGCAGGAAAGATGAGGACATCCAAAAGTAACTCTAGGAGTAAGATTTCTTAACGATATAATTCCCTTGGGCTTTTTATGACTACCTAATATGTTAGATGCTGAGGAAAGAATAGGGTCACTGTCTTTAAAGAGCTTTGACTTCTCTCCCCTTCCCTTAATAAGTATGTAATCAGTTCAGTATAGGGATGAATGAGAGAAGCTCTCCTGCTATTCTTTTTTTGCTCATGTGGTTTAATGTAGAGAGTCATTAAATGGGGTTTTAATGTAAAGAGTCATACACGAGATGGGCCTATATATGCTTGTATAAGGAAGATGAGTATGAACATTTAATTTTCAAATAGATTTATATTTGTGAATGAAATAACATAAACTACATTTTAACTTAAAAAATATTCCTCTAAAAGAAAGTGATGTTTAAAGAAATCAAGCATCTCTATTCAAAGGCAAAGATTTATTTCAAATACATTGGACAGTATTAGTATTTTATTGCTAATTTATTACTCTAACTTCATTATGATCATTTATTTCTAAGGGTTTTAAGTTTCTCTTAGGTAAGAATCGCTTTTTTTGTCCTATATGTTACTGGGCTTCTAGATACAATGTGGAAAATTTCATAATTAAAAGAGCCCTTATATTTATTTAATTTCAACTTTATTCCAAATTATATGCTTAATATATTTTATCAAAAAATAAAATTCTAAAGAAAACCCAAACTTTAATTTAATAATTAAATAATAATAATAATAGAATAAAACTATTACTACCTGATCTATTTACTAAAATATATTTGTTGAATGAGTGAATAATTGAGTAAATAAAACAGCATAATACAGTTTTTGTTGTTACTTGAAAAGTTCATAGGCATCAATACATAGCTTATATAGTTTCCTAGGGATTTTTAAAATCAAGACTCATCTTCAATAAATGCTTATTGATAATACTTTGTATTATTCTTAAACTTTTCTTTATTATTTATATTTTCTACTTATTTTTTACTTAGTTTATTAGTTTATTCTTGAATGCATCTTCTGGGAGAACCTCTAAAATACTATCAACTATAATAAACTGAACATTCTTAGCTATTAATATAAATGTCTATTTTTATTCTACCAAAATTAAATTATAGGCACTAGATAATACATCCTTAAAACAATGTTGACTAAACATCATCATACTCACCAGTTTTAACGAGTGGACTAGTTCTTGATTAAAGGATTTCTTTTATTTTCT
>PVJN01041043.1:0-18955 GCA_004026805.1 Lasiurus borealis
CATGATGCAAGGTGCAGATGATGTATTATAGAGTTGTACACTTGAAACCTGTATGGTTTTATTAACCAGTGTCACCGCAATAAATTCAATAGAAAAGAAATATACAATTGAAATAAAAACATTATTTGATTTCTTAGGGCACTCTTAAGTCATATATCTCACTGCAACTATTGGTAGTGGGAAGGTTCTAGAAGACTACTCACAACATGGTATAATATGACAATAAACCAAAATAGCATGTGAGAAAGTTGATAAGATCGGAGGAGAGGACAAAAAGCAAAGCACAGTCATTTTTAGCCTCTGTACAAGAATTGTGTCTTCACTCTAACACCAGACCTCATCACTGACAAAATTCCAATAGTTTTCCAACATGGGTGTTACTGGCTATCAGATTTGTACTTTCAACTCCAACTTTGTCTTGGATTTCCAAGTTCTCCATTCCTCACAATGCTAGCAATCTTTTTAGATATGTTTAGCCTCTTATAGCAAATGAAACAATGAATCCTGGTACTAGAATCTCTATTGTTCTAATAGAAAAAAGAGAATAAATTTAATTCTAAGAGCAAAATGCTGCCTTTACTAGTCCCTGGAAGTCCCATATTAAAGGAAATTTCTTACAAATTCTAATTCATTCAAACTGCCTCATAGATTTGCCTCAGTGATTTGTTTTAATGGCTTGCAAAAATGTTTAGAAACAAAAATGAAATAAAGTTTTAAAGAGAAAGAAAAGAAGATTATGAGAGCCTCTTCAAGAAACAATGGAGGAATATTTAACTTCCTACTCAATTTTAAAGCATTTTGAAATCTTCAAAACAGCTTGATGATAAGTGTGAGTCACACACACAGTGACTCCCTTAGTAACTTTGTGAGTTAAAGTCCAAAGATGATAAAATGCATTTTCAAGCTTATCATAGAGAATAAAAGTGGTGTCCATTTAGTGGTATACACAGCACAAAAGCAAACCTGAGAAAATAATGTGAATTCAATTAAAATGTTACCTTTGTCTCAGGCAGTGTGATGCATATGTACTTCAAGGGGAATAAGCTATTGCTATGTTTTTCTTTTTTAACAATTTTTTGTTTTTTAAATTTAATATATTTTTATTGATTTCAGAGAGAAAGAGAAAGATAGGAACATCACTGATGAGAAAAAATCATTGATCAGCTGCCTCTTATACACCCCACACTGGGGATCAAGTCTGCAACCTGGGCACATACCCTGACCAGTAATTGAACCTTGACATCCTGGTTCATGGGTTGATGCTCAACTACTGAGCCACACCAGCCAGACTGCCATGTTTTCCTTGTTCTCAAAGACTTCATAGTCTAGTGGTGATGATGGAAGTGAGGGCTGGTGGAGGGCAGTAGTGGAAATGAGAAGACATCTATTTTTCAGGAAACAAATAATTATCACATAATTATTAAGGCAAATAATTATCACAGAAGAGTATGAGATAAGCAATGCTTATAATTTGTTTTATTCATTTGTTTATATGAACTCAGTTCTTACTATCTGTACTGACAGAAAAAGTATTACTTCAGCAACCTTCTCCTCAACAGTTCTAGAAGAAAGGAAAGAAACAAGAATATATCTTGGTTTTCGAGTGTGGTGAGGTACAGGTGAGATATTGAGGGTTACAGGTTTGAACATGCGTGAAGGGAGATATTTAGGAGTAATAGGAAATGAAGTTGGAATCATTGGCAAGAGTCAGAACAATGGCAGACTTTTGGACAGACAAAGTACCAATCATGGGCATAAAAGAGAGAATTTAGGATACTATTAAGCCAGGTTAAAGTGGCAAGGAGGTAACTGAAATCCCTCCCTTGATAAGGGACAGTGTTATTAGGGGTCATGCCCTACTGCAAGTTCAGAGAAGTATCAAGAGCTAAAAGCATCCTGAGGATTGTCGATGACGTTTCTTCAGATTTTGTAGAAGCTGCTAAAATTGGAACTTACTAAAGAAATTCTCATGGATTGGTGGTGCAGAACCTTCAGTCTTCGTGATTTTTACAGGAATGACAACCATCTTTCACAAGCCTTCAGGCTACATTGAAACTACCTGGGCAGTGAAAAAAAGAATGATGCGCCTAAATAACTTCTAGTAAAATGTGCTCTTCTGCAAGCCAAGATCTATGAAGACGTTTATACTTGGAAATAAAGTATGCGGCATTAAGCTCATCTTCCTTTGGCAACGGAAGGAATTTTCAGGGGTTATGCCGACCTGCCAGAAGCAGCAGCAGAATGACCAAGTGAAGATGAAACAGATCACAGACTGACTGAAATTGTGTCATCTCAAGTTTTATAGGCTGAAATCCCAACACCCAAGGTGATAGTATTAGGAGGTGGGACCTTTGGGGATGATTGGGATAATGTGGCTAATGCTCTTATAACAGAGACCCTAGCCTGCTGGCATAGCTTAGTGGTTGAGCATTGACCTATGAACCAGGAGGTCATGGTTCCATTACCGGTCAAGGCAGATGTCCTGGTTGTGGGCTTGGTCCCCAGTGTGCGGCATATAGGGAGGCAGCCGAACAATGATTCTCTCGCACCATTGAGTTTCTATTGTTCTCTTCCTCTGCCTTTCTCTCTGAAATTAAGGAAAATATATTTTTTAAAAAATAAGAGAGACCTTATAGAGCTAGTTTGCTGATTCCCCATGTGAGGACACAGCAAGAAGTAAGTAGTCTGTAACCCAGCTATGTTGGCACCCTGATCTGGGTCAGTGATCGGCAAACTCATTAGTCAACAGAGCCAACTATCAACAGTACAATGATGGAAATTGCTTTTGAGAGCCAAATTTTTTAAAATTTAAATTTCTTCTAATGCCACTTTTACAAAATAAACTTGCCCAAACTGTGGTATTTTATGGAAGAGCCATACTTAAGGGCCCAAAGAGCTATATGTGGCTTATGAGCTGCAGTTTTCCAACCACTGATCTGGGGTAAACTGCGGAACATAAATGTTTCTTGTTTATAAGCCACTCAGTCTATGGCAGTGGTTCTCAACCTTTCTAATGCCACGACCCTTTAATACCGTTCCTCATGTTGTGGTGACCCCCAACCAAAAAATTATTTTCGTTGCTACTTCAAAACTGTAATTTCGCTACTGTTAATGAATTGTAATGTAAATATCTGTGTTTTTTGATGGTCTTAGGCGACCCTGCTAGCAGTTCTCAACCTGTGGATCAACCCATAGGTTGAGAACCACTGCTGTAGAGTCTAAGACCATCGGAAAACACAGATATTTACATTACCATTCATTAACAGTAGCGAAATTACAGTTTTAAAGTAGCAACGAAAATAATTTTTTTGGTTGGGGGTCACCACAACATGAGGAATGGTATTAAAGGGTCGTGGCATTAGAAAGGTTGAGAACCACTGGTCTATGATATTCTGTTATAGCAACCCAAATAAATAAAAACAGTCCTAAAAAATAAAAATAAAAAAGAGCAGAAGAAAAAGCAGCAACATTAGGAAATCCAGTTCCCAGGTGAGTTCCAGAGTTCTGGCTCCCCTGCTCTAGAAATAGTTGCCAATCTCTAAATAGGTAAGTGCATTAGTACAGAAATGTGATGAACCAATCCTAAAATACCTGTACGATATTAAAGTAAAGATTTCAGATCCTAATAGTCTATGTTTTTTTGTTTTAGATTTTTCATATTGAATCCAGTGACTACTTTACCAATACATTTCTGGCAAAAACTTATAAGATGAAGTCAAAGCCAGATAAGGCAGATTATTTTTGTTTTGAAGCTCCTGAAATAGTTGACTGTGATGAGTCTAGTACTGACTGGAAAAGAGAAAGAGATTATAGTGAATCAAGAAGAACAGAAATGAAGTTCTAGGCAGTGTTAGAAAAATTCCTGAACAAGTATAGAGTGATTCACTTTTTAAAATTATTAACTTCTTCGGTCTACTGATAGCATCTAAAGACAAAGAGTGACTGGATAAAGGATCACAATTCCCATTAGTATTAGCTTTTGAATCTGGGCACTTCTGGAAAATACAGTTCCATGTTCTGTGTATGAAGTTACTGGGCAAACCATAGAGATGATGATAATTTTGAAGAAAGTGAGGAACTTGTACAATAGGTATTATAAAGTGAAAGGTGCAAAGTGTTGGATGAAGTTGAAGTTGACTCCATTTGTAATTTTTTGGGGTCAGTGTATCTTGCCTACATTTCTAGAAAAAAGCCACTTGACCTGCTGAATGCACACAGCAGTGAAAGGCAAATACTCCTCTGTGGGGCTTGAACATGTAGTGGTTATGTCAGCATGTCAGAGCGACCAGGCAGGAGATACAGTCATACTGCAGCAAATTCTCTCATCGATGATGTTACAAATAACTTGTTTTCAAGTGAGATTTTTCCATTTTAACTTATTTTTTTTAAATTTTACTTAACTTGTCACTTAAATGGTAGCAGAAATAAGAAAAAGGCACTTTCTACAGCCATGGTATCAGCATCTTGGTGACCTTTCCAGACTTTGCACCAAGGGAGGGCTTAATAGAGACCACAGTAGGTTGGATAGTCATGCAATCAGTAGGGAAGATAATAGAGTAAAGTGATTCAAAGGTTCTTAGAGTCTTTTGTAACACTACAGTGAGTGGATCTATTCTATATCCTATATAATAAAAGGCTAATATGCAAATTGACCAAAGGGCAGAAGGACCAGTTGTTATGATGCACACTGACCACCAGGGGGTAGACGCTCAACGCAGGAGCTTCCCCCTGGTGGTCAGTGTGCTCCCAGAGGGGGAGCGCTGCTTAGCCAGAACCCAGGCTCATGGCTGGGCAAATCCTGCAGTGGTGGCAGGAGCCTCTTCTGCCTCCATGGCAGTCAGACATCCACCGAGGGCTCCCAGACTGCAAGAGGGTGCTGTGGGATGCCCCTAAATGCACCAGTCCTCTAGTGTATCTATATATATTTCGGAGAGGAAGGAAGAGAGATAGAAACATCAATGATGAGAATCATTGATTGGCTGTCTCCTGCATACCCCCTACTTGTGGGGTGGGATCGATCCTGCAAACTGGGCATATGCCCTTGGTCAGAATCAAAACTGGGACCCTTTAGTCTGCAGGCCGATGCTCTATCCATTGAAAATTATCTATCTATCTATCTATCTATCTATCTATCTATCTATCCATCCATCCATCCCACATTGGTATATATATGTGTGTTCTCAGAAAAACCTAGCTGAGTAAAATCATGTTTTTCTTACATTTTTACATCATAATTTTTTTCATTTTACTTTCTAAAGAATGGATTAGGGGAGAGAGACACACAGGATATAATGTGTTATCTTTAGAGTTTATCTTCATATTTATTTAACCCTTGTTTGTAGGTACTTTGACTTATATTATCAATCAGCTCCAAGATTTCTGAAGCTGTGTTTGTCACAAAAGGTTTGGTAAGTTAGTCTAGAAAAAATGTCCATGAATCATTAAGGCCTGTGCAAAAAAAAACTGCATCTTCTTGCCTATTGCATTTAAAAGAAATAAATTATTTTCATAACATACAGGATGAATTTCACAGTTTAAAATTAAGTAAGCTATAGCCAAAAGACAGAATTTGTGAGTTTTTAAATTTTTCTACTAACATTGAAAACCTTAGAGTAGAAAGTATGAATTTCCACTGTACCATAAATTCTAAGTCTTTTTTATCAGTAATACTCTTAGTTTTTGTCTCCACTATTTTACATTGTTTGAACAGCTCTGGATTTGGCAGAGTAGCCTGTTTCTTCATTGTGATGCAGGATGTCGGAGTGTATGGAACCAGCTTCTGTCAGTAGGCTACTTCTAGAGCATCATTATGACTAAGTACATAGAGAATGCACTAGTTGTGCCTTTTAATACACAGCTGTAACATAATATACAGTGCTTTCAATGTGTGCAGAATGTTTAGTATATTTTTATCAAAGCTATGAAACATGAATCCACACACACACACACACACACACACACAAAAAACAAAACACCTTCTGTGGGTAGAAAAGGGAGAAGGAGATGTTGATAGAATTGGACATCCTTGAAAGTCTCTGAGAAGGAGCCCTGTGCTCTCTTGAGGAGCATGGACTCCAGAGGAGGTTTGAGCATCTGTCCTCTCTCCCACACAAAGAGGCCCCTTCCCAGTATCATGGGGTCCCCATGCCACCATGTCAGGAAAGCCATAAAATAAAGCATCAAATGCAGGGGAGTGGCATAGAAGAGCAACTAATTTTTCTCATGTCTTTGAAGAGGACACAGACGTTGTGAGGAAGAGGGAGAGGGAGAGGGAGAGAAGAAGAGAGAGAGAGACACTTGGTAGACCTCAGCAAGTCTTACACTTTTGATAAGGGACATCACAGAAGCAGCAATTGTGGGCTGTTAGACCAGACCAGGTGGGAACTAGGCTGCCTCGGTGAATGCCAGTGTGAGCCAATGACATCTTCTGAGCATTGAGTGAGAAGAAAGGTCACTAGGTGGCAGCAGAGTGTAGGGCCCAGGATAGGAAGAGGATAATCAGCTACCTTACAACTTCATGAATAGCCTCCCACTTCCCACCATGGCTCCTTATGAAAAGCAGCAACTGACAATTTGTAAAGTGGCTGAATTTACTCTTAAGGTATTAAAATTCCATTTTCTGCTTTCAAATTTAGCATGCAGCACTACCATCTCCCAAAATAGTTTAAGGTCTAATCCCTTAAAGGTCTAATCGCTCATGGCAGTTCTATTTCTATTTCTAATTGCTCATGGCAGTTCTATTTCTCTGATTGAACCTGGTTATAGAAATTGATGTTGGACATGGGTTCAGAGGTACATAACTTTAAAGATTGGTCCTGGATTATCTGGCATTAGTTCTTGGGTGTGATTAGATTTAAAAGAAGTAATAACCTTGTTTCCATTGGTAAAAAGGACACCTGCTTTTCATGAAACACAGTGGCAAAACAGTTATTTAAGTGATCATCTGTAGACACTGATAATTCAATCTCTATGCAAGGCACAGGCTTTCCATAGGGCAGTGACTGACGGTTTCCAGTCCTAACCCAGACTCTGAGCTTGTAATTGTTGTCCTCCAAATTCTCCAGGTCACTTAGCAGCAACCAAATTACCCCACTATACCTCTTATATTAGGATGAACAAGGATCCTGTTATGTCCAGGACAGAGGAGTCTCCTGGAATCCCAGACAACATTTACTTGGAGGTTGAGAGGTCCCAAGATCTACAGCAGGTAATCTGGAGACTCAAGCTAATTGATGGTGCAATTTGAGTCCAAATTCAAAGAACTGAGAATCAGGAGAGCCACCTGATGCAAGTTCTGGTGGAAGGGCAGAAGAAGATGGATGTCTCAGCTCAATCAGAGTTCACTCTTATTCTAATTAGGTCTTCAATTGATTAAAGAGCCATTTACATTAGAGAGAGCAATCTGCATTACTCAGTTTACTGACTCAAGTGTCAATCTCATCCAGAAACACCCTCACATACACCCAGAATAACATTTGACTAAAATGTTTAGGCATCCCAAGGCCCAGTTATTTGACACATAAAATTATTTATCACACATGTTTGCTCCTTTGGGTGACTGAAGTATGATTTCTTTGTCTTTGAAATTCAGTAACTTCACTAGGTTATATTACTATTCTATGTCCATTTTCACTTAAACAGTTTCATCCATAGTCCTCAGAAGCTGTTGCTACTTTCCCCATCTCCACCCCATAATAGTTGTCAAAAAAGAGAATATAAATGGGGAATTATTTTTCTGTATGACCTGGAAGACATTAATATCAGTTTAGAATGAGATATATGCATACTGTGCCAGCATTTTATAATTCTGCCATTTATTTAACAAATTGTGTCTTTTCTATATTTGATAGACTCATTCCTAAGTGAACTCAGCAGATAAGGTCCCTGCTTTCAAGTAGCATCTAAATTGATTGTACAATCCATAGTTAATTGCTCACTTTTTTCCACATCATGGTTATTAGTGATGTGAGGTACTCATCTGTCTTATTCATGGATGCCATTATCTTTTCATGTACTAGAAAAATTTCCCTGTTATAAACCACCCCTAAATGAAGGAGTCAGAATACAAATTAGTGGACAACTTTGCAGCTATCACAAGCATGTAACATAGACTTCTGCTATTGTCAAGAATAGAACATTATTTAGGAAAATTCTATCCTAAATAATAAAAGCTCAGCGACCAAAATGGCAGAATGACCAGAACAACCAGAGATCAGAAAAAACATGGCCCCTTGCTTCAGCCAGCCCCATTCCCCAGCTGGAACTCCCACCTGATCTGGGGCACCATCAGGGCAGGCTGGCCAGTCCCCATCCATGCACTGAGCCTCCATCTATAAAATAATAAAAGTATAATATGCTAATTAGACTGGACATCCATCCAGACATCCTTCCAGATGAACTTCTGGATGAAGCCAGGGATGCGAGAGAAGCCTGGGTCTTGGGTGCCAGAGAGAAGCTGGTGCTGGCAGCTAGGGGAAGGAAGGCCTATTCTTGCATAAATTTCATGCATTGGGCCTCTAGTAGAAATATAAAACCCTACCTGGCCACCACTCCAACCCAACCTACCAAAGGCTCCTGAAACTACAAAATTAGATCCCTGATTCACTCTAGCAGTTCAAAGTGTAAAGCCTCATTCACACATGAGGAATTCACACCTTTCTCCTGCCCCTTGGACTCTGCGTCTCAGAGGAGGCATACATGGCATGAACATGCAAATGAAAGCTCAGAAAAATCACCCTTTTGGGGTCCTGTGGCACATTCAGGCGAAGAGACAAACTGATCACCAAAAGCCAAACACCAGCCTCTGTCCCTTCCTCATCCCACGGCCTCAGCTCCAGGCAGGCAATCCTGAGGGCAGGATACAAGGAGTGAATTAAAAAGCATTAACTTAAAAGCAATGCATGTGTCTGCAAATGCATCCCTTCCTCATCCCAGGCAGGCAATCCTGATGGCAGGATTCCAGAATCTTCACAGAGACTGGAATGCTCAGGACGTCAAGATAATAGAAACCTAAGGACCCAAATGCTGGGGCCCATGTCACCAGGGCCCATTCAACAGAAGGCCAAAGAAGCTCTGTCCAAGTTCTGGTCCAATTCCTAGCCTGGATGCACCCTGCCATCCTGAGGCCGCTGCAAACACTGGAGTGTGTAATCACGGGAGGCGGGAGGGTGGGGTGGGGGAGGGAGAAGGAGGCAGGAGGGGCCATTCTGGAGGGAGGGCTCACCCCAGGGGTTCTCTGACTGCATGCCCTTTCCCCAGGCACTGAGACCCAGCTGTGCCTATAAAGCCCCTTTGCTGGGGCGGGATTGTAGAGGGTAGGTGATGGGGAGGGAAGTGTGCGGGGGGAGGGGGGCTTTGCTGTGGCTGTTTGCACATGTAGTTAGCTCTAACTATCCTGGGCTTTCAGTTGCCTGACTCTGGGCCTGGGAGCTGTGCTGAGATGAACAGGCCCACGGAGCCGCTGCTCAGAGGAATGAGCCCTCTCACTGAACTGGAAAGCTATATCCCCGTCCACAGCACCCTGCGTCGTGTGTCTGTCTCACCCTGTGCATCTCTCTTCCTGTTCCTTGCTCTCTCCTGTTTACTCATTCCTCATGTCTCACTGGGCCTTTTGTCTCTGACTCTCATTAGATCTCTGCCTGTGAAGAACACCCTTGCAAAGGAACACACACCAGCAGAATCCACTTTTTCAATAAAAAAGGACAAGTGGGAAACAGAGTGAATTAAAAAGCATTAACTTAAAAGCAATGCATGTGTCTGCAAATGCGTTCCAAATGGCAGCACCTCAGCGGGGGTGGCAGGGGTGGGGTGTGTTGGCCACATGTTCTGGAGCCTCAGACACAAAGTGTAGGGGGCTCAGCACCTCTCCATGGACCCCTCCTACTAGGCCACTTGGGATGGCAGGGTCTGGGGAAGGGACATAGTCTATATTCACCCTTGTGAACGCCCACCTGTTTCTGTAGACCCTTTCCCCTGTTCTGTCATCTGCTGGTCCCTCTTACTTCCCTAGTACCTCCAAACCTTCCTATGCTGACCCCAACTCTCCTTCTGCACCAGCCTTCCCCCCCACAGATTTCACCCTGTCCCTCACTCACCCCCAGTCTGCTACGCCATACTTCTTCCTGCCCTGCCTTGCCTCAACTCCAGCAGGCCTGGTCCCCCAAACTGCCCTCCCAGACCACCCAGCAGCCATGGCTCTGTGAGAAATGGTTAGAACAAAGCCTTCCTTAGCTGGAAGAGACTCTCTAGGGAGCTGCATGCACAAAGGCGCCCCCAGTCCTATACCTGCAACTGCTCTGTCCTGCCAGATGCCAATCAGAAATTGTGTTTTTGGAAACAAAGGGTAGCAGAAGTAGGCTATTGTCCTTTGAAGCCCCTCATTAGGAGGAAACTCTCCCCCCTCCCCAAAAAAGAAAGTTCACCCTGCTGTCTCTCATCATTTTCAGCAACCCTCCTTTGCTCCTTTCCCTGGAAGTGGAAGGATTGAAGCACATCCTATCTAATAAGAGAGTAATATGCAAATTGGTCATCACTCTAAGACACCAGATGGCTGCCCCCATGTGGACATAAAATGGCCACCAGGGGAGGGCAATTGTAGGCAATAGGCTAGCAGAGGAGGGTAGTTAGGAGTGATTGGACATGCAGAGTAGGGCAGATGATAGGGACCAGGCCTGCAGGGGAGGGCAATTGAGGAGAACCAGGCCAGCAGGGGAGGGCAGTTAGGTATGACCAGGCCTGCAGGAAAGGGTAGTTGGGGGGACCAGGCCTCCAGGGGAGGGCAGTTAGGGGTGATCATACTTGCAGAGTAGTGCAGTTGGAAGGGACCAGGCCTGTAGGAGAGGGTAGTTGGGGGGACCCAGGCTTACAAAGGAGGATAGCTGTGTGGGGACCAGGACTGTAGGAGAGGGAAGTTGGGGCAACTAGGCCTCCAGGAGATGGCAGTTGTGGGGGCAACCCAGGCCTGCAGGGGAAGGAAGTTGGGGGGACCAGGCCTGCAGGTGAGGGCAGTTGGGGGGTGGGTGGGGTCCAGGCCTGCAGGGGAGGGCAGTTGTGAGTGATCAGGCCTGCAGGGGAGGGTAGTTTGGGGCAATCAGGCCAGCAGTAGAACAGTTAGGCATATCAGGTTGGCAGGGGAGTGGTTAGGGGGTGATCAGGCTGGCAGGCAGAAGTGGTTAGGGGCAATCAGGCAGGCAGGCAATTAAGTGTTTGGGAGCCAGCAGTCCTGGATTGTGAGAAGGATTTCCACTGCCCATTCAGGCCCAATCTCATTGGGATCCCATCGGGCCTAAATGGGCAGTCGGACATCCTTCAAGGGGTCCCAGATTATAGAGGATGCAGGCTGGGCTGAGGGACAACCCCCTACCCTCCATAAATGGGTTTCATGCAGTGGGCTCTAGTCTATATAAATAAAAGAGTAACATGCAAATCAACTAAATAGCAGAATGACCACTCAACCAGTAACTTTGAGGTGCACTGACCGCCTCCTGCTCCCTTCCCGCAGTTGGCAGGCTCCTGATCCCCTGATGGCAAGCAGAGAAACGGCAGTAGGTGGCAGTGGGGGATGGGGCCAACTGCCAGAAGCCACAGAATATGGCTCTGATCATAGGTCAGGCCTAGGGACCATACTCGAGTACAAATTTTCATGCCCCAGGCCTCTTTAGAATTATCAACTAAAAAAGTACTACTACTTACAAGATAAAGGGGAAATCACAATGACAATTACAACTTATTTAGAATTTAATGACAATGAAAGTTCTGTTTATCAAAGTTGCTAAAAAACACATAGATGCTCATTTATTGTGGGGGCAACCCAGCTTAATTAGGAAATAATTCAAATTACTTAAATATCAGCTCAAAAAGCTAAAAAAATGATGAAAGGAAATTAAAAAGGTAAGAAGAAAAATGAAAAAGAGGATAAAAAAAGCTGGTTCTTCATTAAGATTTATGCTATACTTACAAAGTTTGGAATATCTAAAATAATTGTCTTATGATTGTTTTATCATACAGACAAGGAAGGGAGAGATGCACATTCAAAGAGAAGTATTTCAGAATTTTTCAATGAACTTTGGTCTCTGTTATCATATTATCTAATCATACAAATGTCTTCTTTTCTTTACTTTCTATTGTAAGTTTACATTCCGAGAAGAACATTTTTTCCCTTTTTAATTCACAAGGTTTAGGAAGTGAATAAATTTCCTAATGTATTTTTTCAAGTGTGCTAGTTTCAGACAATGAGATGTATGTGGTATTCTTCTGGAGGGAGCTTATGAAAAATCTATCTTTTATTGGTTAATATTAAGCCCAGACTCTGTTGGCATACTCTCTTTTTTGTACTTTACCCTAAATCTTCTACCTGCCTAAAATGCATATACAGTTTCTGAAGATGGAGGAGTCTTTTCATGACCACAAGGAAAAAAGCCAGCTGCTCAAGTTGAGTAGAAGAAAGTTAGATGGAACCAGAATCCTTTATGCATTTATAGAGTTACCATGCCAGACTTAGGCTACTTCCATACTTTTAACTATCTACACTAATAAAAGAGAGAGATGCAAATTGACCATACCTTTTTGACACCCACCAGCCAGTCAGAAGTGAGGATGCAAATTAACCCAACAAAGATGGTAGGTTAATTTGCACTGAGTGGCTGGGGATTGGATGCTTGCATCATTGCCATGGTGATGGTGTAGGCATTCTAGACTGCCCCAGCCACTCTGGGATTCTGGGCAGCATGGGAAGGTGGAAAGGCAGCTCTGGGCTGGAGCAAAGGCAGTGCTAGCAGCCAGGGGAAGGAAGGCCCATTCTTGCACAAATCTTCATGGAGCGGGCATCTAGTGAAAAAAATATTTCTCTAGGTAACCTTCTGTGACCAGGTTTTTGATGTAAGCATTCAATGCAATCCATAATTAAAAAGCATCTAAAACCTGGAAGTGGGTTGCCACAATGATAGAACCTAACATGTAGTGGGGATAGAATTTTGGAAAACAAATCCTCAGAAAAAAAAAACTTCAAATACCTAAGTCTAGATCTGACCTGTGGCAAACTCATTTCTGTTTGTCTGGGAATATCTCAGTCTTAAAATGCAAAATTCCACATCCTGGGCAAACCAGAAAGTTGTCTACTTGACCCTAAGCAAAGGTAGAGGGATGCACATCTTTAATAAGGGAGACACTCTTTACCTACAGCCAGAGAGAGGTGGCGGTTTCTTCAAATGTGCAGACATCAATGTAAAACTACAGGAACATGAATAATCAGGAAAAGATAACACAAACAAAAGAATAAAATAAATATCCAGAAACTGACCCTAAACAAATTTCTTGACAAAGAATTCAAAAACAAATTGCTTGACAAACAATTCAAATTTATTCACTTCCTAAACCTTGTGAATTAAAAAGGGAAAAAAATGTCTTCTCAGAATGTAAAAAGAAGCTTAGTCCCTTGGAGTTGCTGTAAAAACAACAACTCTAGAATGAATAATTTACTGCAGGTGTATTGACTTAATCTTCATGCATAGTTGTTGTTTTTTTAATGTAGAAATACAATTGGAATCAAATTTTGAAACAAGAAAATTAAATCTCTGGCTTTTAAAAACCTTTATTTCCCTGCTCTGTAAAATGTTACCAAGATGTCACAATGCTAAGCACAAGAAATATGCAATTGGGAAAGAATTGGAGAGATTAGATTAAAAGGGAGGGATGCGCATTTAATCAAGGAGAAAGATACCCTGAAAGCTAATAAAAAAGAAAGATATTACAGGCTATATTTATGTACTCTATGTCAAGGATGGTGAGTCTAAATGATTTTGTACTATCAAGATATCTTGTACAAATTTCTGGAAAGTATTATGCTCAAGACCATGCTTGCCAATAACCTTGCCTTAAACTTTTAAAGTCATGTCTGATTTGAGGGAAATATTACACATCTGGCTCTGGTTAATTTCCTATTAACTTACTTTTTTATCTGCAACATAATCTCTGAAAAAAGGGCTTTAGAAACAGCTAAATATAGTTTTTCTTTTACCTCTCATAATAAAAAGAAATTAGAAATCAGAGTCTATAAGCCCTAAATAAAAAGTTGTAAATGATATCTATGGCTATCTTTTCAAGTTAGCTACCATATAAAGTTGATACCTACAGTCCACAGTTTAAACTGAGATTATTCTTCTGGTGAATTATTTTTTTTTTTAAAAAATCCTCATCCAAGGCTATTTTTTCTATTAATTTTTAGAGAGTGGAAGAGAGAGGGAAAGACAGAGAGAAATATTGATATGAGAAAAAGACATTGATTACCTCTTGCGTAAGCCCTGACCAGGGCCCAGGCTGGGGAGAAGCCTGCAATCAGGTATGTGCCCTTGACGGGAATTGAACCTGGTAAATTCACAGGTTGACACTCTATCCACTGAGCCAAGCTGGCTAGGGTTTCTGGTAAATTCTTTGTGGAAGATTGCAGGGTAGTGTTTTGGAAGAGTAAAGAAATTTAATTTTTATAATCTGGAAACATTTTTAGAGTTGCTTTATTTATTTATTTATTTATTTTTAATTGTTTAAAGCATTACAAATAGTAGTACATATGTCTCTCCCCCCCCATTTTTCCCTCCCCTGGCTTTCCCTACCCCCAGTACATGCCCTCACCTGGCGTCCCCCTACCCCCCCAGTGTCTTGTATCCATTGGTTATGCTTATATACATGCATATAAGTCATTCAGTTGATCACTTACAGCCCCTCCCCCACAACCTCCCCTGCCTTCCCACTGTAAGATGACATTTTGTTAATTGCTTCTTTGCCTTTGTATCTGTTTCCCCCCGCCGTCATATTTTTTCTTTAAAACCATCTTGTCTCTGCAGACTAGAAATAAACCTATAAGAACAAAATAATGTTTGAGTCCCAGTTTCAATGTCAAACAGTTCCTTATGTGTACAGGTCAGCAATGGTATCTGGGTGGTGGACAAATGGTGGCAATGTAGGTCCCACCCTCTCTGGTTTGGTCTTAGGCATCCTGTAGTGATGCACTGCTGCTGACTGCTCGCATGACAAGGTGTTGTCAGTGTCTTCCATCTCTGGAGTGTTTCTCTTCTTGTCTTCATGGTTGGCGCAGACCTGTCAGTTCCTCTCTGTTGCAGGAGTCTCCTTGGTCTTGAAGTTGTTTTCTGAAAGTATATAAATATATTCTCGACCAAAAGTTAATAAAAGAATCTTTTCTATAAAATTGACTTGGGGTCCTTTATATTTTTGCCCAAATGATTTTCCTTTGGCTTATTTTTGACACCATGTATGTTTCTCTTGGGTGTCTTGCTGTTAGCATTACAAATGAAAGTTAATTTTCTAAAGTAAAAATTTTCTGGATGTAAGTTACTTACCGGATATTTTTCCTTACATGATATTATCCTACTATCCCCCCTTTTTTGATTAATGGAGACTTTTGTAAAATTTTTAATGCAATCTTGATAATTTTAATTTTTTGCACAAAAATATGACTGATTTATGTGCTTTAATTCAGCAAGTGGCTTATTGAGTACTAGTACCAATAAAGGGTTGGCTCTTTTAGAAATGAATAAATATGTTAGTCACATTCCCAATCCTCAGATAACATTTAAGTTTATTGGATAGGTTAAACATAAGTGACAGATTAGAAGATCAAAAAGGAGCAATTGATCTGGCAATGAGAACTACAGTAGTATTTTGGGTTTATCAGCAGGAAAAAATCAAATGGGACTAGAGAAAGGCCCTGTTTGTGCATGTGTGTGTGTAATTTGGTTAGGCTTCAAGAGATATTAATATTAATATAATCATAAAAGACCATAGTTGGGGGGGTTTACAATATCAGTATGATGCAAGAAAATCATAGATATTTGATCAAGAGGTTCATGTACAAGGCAGGTCTGTGGAAGATTTGTGTTAGGGAAATACAATTTTATTTTCTCTCTTTTTTTTTTTTGGTCTCTCAAATGTAACCTTTACCCAGGATTGGTGACTGCTTTGCATCAAGTGTCCTGGTTAAGTCATATAACTTTTCTCATTTTGCTCTTGTCACCTTAAGTTCCTTTATAGACTACTAAATAAGTAATCTCTTGAAAATATATTGACTTGGTAGATACTTTTAAAAATAATTTAACTTTTGGAAGTGCTGTTTGACTGTTATAGAGACTGATTAAATTTCCTGGGAGAAAAGGCTTTATAGAAGTTTGCAAAATTATCTAGTTTTCCAATTTTATTTAACATTTCTGTTTTCAAATTATATTGAGATAAAAAAGTGGACCTTTAAGGTGCGATTTTTGAAAGAATGCAGAATGATTCCGAAATACACATGATCTTAAAGTTCTTGAGGTTCTGAGAAATACAATATAGGTATTAATTTTACATGTGAAATTGAGACTCTTGGAAATAAAAGTTTACCTTCTTACTTATACAGAGGAAAGGCATATCCAGTTGAAATGGCCAATTCCCTGGCCTGCAAAGTAGTAATAGTCAGAGGAGGGTAGGTTGAGGTAGGAAATAGCTATTATATGTATGACTCCCAGTTTTTAAGCTATAAATAGTGTTAAAAAATCCCTTTGCTGTAGAATTAAAGCCAGGTGGATTGCATCATGGTTTTGCTCTCACTGCAGTTCTGAGAACCCATAAATATTGAGAAGAGGAGACTCTGGCCAAGAATGTAAAAGAAGATATGGTTTTCCTTTTTTGATTTTAAATGAATCACAGTATGTGTATTTTTAAATGTAATTGTTTTAGAAGGCAGCTATGCTCACCACTATACCACCAACACAGCTTAATGTAATTGTTTTAGGAACACAGTCCAGCTAGTATAGATTTTGAACCACAAACTATGTACCAAACAAACATCTTACATAATAATAGACAAACATGTACATTGATCATACCTCTGCTATGCTCACAGTCAATCAGAGTGAGTATGCAAATTAGAAGGCCAAAGATGGCAGACACCCAGCTGCTCCAGGTGCAGAGTGGCCAGGTGGGGCAAGATACCTGCTATGAGAGGGAGGGCGGGGGGGCAAAGGGATCTATGGGAACGAGACAAGACTGCAGACCATGCAGTGAAGACAAAGATGAAGAAGGCAGACTCTGGCCAGAGTGAAGACCTGGGTCCCAAGTGCGGGAAGCCAAGGGAAGGAAGGCCTATTGCATGAATTTCTTCATGCAACGGACTTCTAGTGAAAAATAAGGATATATTTTATAACAGTTTTTATCTTGAACCTCTCTTCAGCTAGCTAATTGCTTCAGGTGTGTCACTGCTATATACTGGTGAAGATGAACTCTAAGTTATTTCAATCATTTCAGGGGTCCCTGCCCTCCTACCTGTTCTTTCATATTGTATATAAGTTCCAGAAAGCTTATGGGAGCTCTAGGACAATGTCATCCCATCCTTGGTTATTTTGTCATCTATTCATTATGACATTAGCTGACATGTACATTATTTTTCCCACTTTCAGTAATTAATTGCTTCAGGTTTGTCACTGCTGCATATTCCTGTCCCAATCACCTCACCTCTGTCCCCCACTTGGTATACAAAAACCCTCCAGCTCTGTTCTGGACCCCAATTATAGAGGAGGAATCTCTCCATCTAGATGAACCTCACATACATCCTGTCTACATTCTCCTACTTTGCTGCAGAAGGAGGATACAATTGTCAGATTCCTCTGTGCTTTATGTGAACACAGAAAACACACATCTGGTCTCCTCTCAGGTTCCTAGGTTCCTCTGCTTCTCAGTCTTTGGCCTCTAAGACCTCTTAGAAAATCAAGAACATGTAGACTTACTGCTTTCACTGTGTCTTCTCTTCTTCCTCCCATTGCCCCATGTTTCCACTGTCAAAGGGAGTCTTGATCTAGTCTGGAGGTGATATGAATGTCGTTTCCTTTTTTCTTTTCAATCTATTATTGAAACTGCTCACTTTTATGTTTTTAGATCTTGAGACCACAGAAACTCATTCCCTTGAAAATCAAATGTCTTGGGTTTTGAAACTCAAAAGCCAAATCTCTGTCTTTCTGATGATTCATTCCTCTCCCTGAGACTGTACATCAGTATACTCACTTGTCTTAGTAAGGAAGAGCCACCGGGAAGTCAAGTTAATACAGTGGTACCTCGAGATACGAGTGCCCTAACATATGAGATTTTTGAGATACGAGCCATCGAGCGAGCGATTTTTGCTTTGAAATACGAGCAACATTTGAGATAGGAGTAATTGCGCAGATCGGCCGGCTGCACAGGACCCACCAGGTTACCACGACTCCAGCGTCTCATAGTTTCCCACGCCTCAAGGTTACGGAATGAATTAAACTCGTATCTTGAGGTACCACTGTATATCAAAATATATACAACCACACTTGTGTTACTAGGAATGTTTATGAAAATGTACAAAGGATATTTATTTTTATTATTGAACATCTGTTTTCACGAACTGTGAAGAGCCTTACTCAGAACTAACCAGTCAGCCTGCTGCAATCTCATAAGTGATGGTAGAAGACATGAGACTTGTGAGTCAGAGACAAAGTTTCACTTGTTACTCACAGAACTAGCAATAACAAGGCTAATAATCAACATTTGATGTCATTGCTGAAACCCTAATTCCCATCAGTGATGCCAAGATGAACAGATGACTCCTGTATATACAATGGGTTATGTTTTAGGAGGGGGACCTTTAGCTTAGGGGATTTGAATTATTCCAAAACTTAGTAGCTTAAAACAACATTTATTATTTCCCAGTGTCTGTGGGTTGGCAATATGGACACTGATTAGCTCAGGGACAAGATTGCAATAGGGTGTCAGCTGAGTTTGCAGTCTTTTCTGATGCTTAACTGGTAAGATTAAGTTTCTCACAGGCTTTTGGACTGAAGCTGTCCCCACATGGCATCAGAGTGAGCCAGCAGAGAGAACAAAACAACACCAGCAAGAGAGTGCAGAAAGAATCTTGGAAGTGACATCTCATCAATTTAACTGTATTCTA
>PVJN01041044.1:0-18954 GCA_004026805.1 Lasiurus borealis
CCAGAATTCTCAGTGGCAATCCCCCACAGCTGAGATATCTCTCTGAGACTTCAGTTGCTATCTGTGGGCACCTGGCCGGCCCTTTCATGCCTCCCCGCCTCCTACCAGTCTCTATGGGGTCTTCACTTTCAGTCCTTGGGTATCAGGGCTCTCGCTGGGAGTTTCCCTTTGGTTATTTAGGAAGTTTTTCAGTATTTTAGTTGTAATTCCCATTTCTTCCCAGGAGCATGTCTGTGCAGCATCTACTTACTCTGTTACCATTTTTAATCTTCATCTCTGTTACATATACTCCCCAGACTGGTGGTACTCTATTATAGAAGTCCTAGCAAACTAGTACATGAACCAAGTATGAGCAAGAAAATAAAAAGATAGTATTTTATAATTAAATAGGCAAATGCAAGTTTTAAAACCATCATTTGGATTACAAATGAGCTTACCAAACTATAGTTTAGCCCCTCTGTTGCCAGTTGCCAGTGAGGAGGTGGGACTACAGTAGAAAACCATGCAATTTTAGATCTGGAAGGACCTTAGACAACATCTATTGCAGCCTCCTTATGTATTGAGGAGGAAACCAACCCGTGGAGTGCTTAGAGGACTCATCCAAAGGAGGACTCATCCAGGAGCTCATAGTTAATTATTGGCATATCCATATCTAGAAACCTGGTCTCTCTCTTCCTGGATTGAGGCCAGGCCTAACCCTTTTTCTTCCCAAGACTGTATCCTATATAATAAAGAGGTAATATGCAAATTAACCTCATGCCCTCACAAGATGGCTGCCTATAATGTTGGCAGGGGGCTTAGTGAGGAACGACCAAACAACCAAACAACAGGCTGCATGGGGCAACCAGGCTGGCAAGGGGGTTAGTGAGGGATGACTAAATGACTGAACAAACAGGCTGTGTGGGGCAACCAGGCTGCAGGGGGATGAGGGGCAACCAGGCCAGTGGGCAATTGGGGGTCATTAGGCTGGCAGGGGGGCAGTGAGAGGTGACTAGTCTGGTGTGGGGGCAGTTAGGGGCAACCAAACCAGCAGAGATGAGAAGTGGTGGCAACCAAGGAGGGGACAGAAAGGGCAACCAGGTCAGTGGGGAGGGGAAAGTTGGGGTGATCTGGCCAGCAGTGGGGGGGCAATTATGGGCAACCAGACCGGCAGGGGGGCATTTAGGGGCAATCAGGCTAGCATCCAGAGGCAGTGAGGGGCGATCAGGCATGCAGGGGGGCAGTTAGGGGTGACCAGGCAGGCAGGCAGGCAGATGAGTGATTAGGAGCCAGTGGTTCAGGATTGTGAGAGAGATGTCTGACTGTCGGTTTAGGCCCGATCTCCCCGGAGGGGCCCCATATTGGAGAGGGTGCATGCTGGGCTGAGGCGACCCTCCCCTCACTGCCCCTGTGCACAAATATGGTGCATTGGGCCTCTATATATAATCAAGTTCTATTGTTTTGGCAAAACTGATTTTGAGAAGCAACCTGTTTTTCTTCCCTCTCTCTTGTCCTTTATTTTTTATGTTAAATATATTTTTTACGTACAAAAAGACATAAAGAATAACATAATAATCACCACCCACTTTAAGCTATTAAAATATCACACATCGAATTAAAGTCCCTTCTCTGGTCATATTTCACTCAAATCCCTCTGATGTAAGTACTATCCTGAAATTGACATTTAACTTTCATATATATGCATATTTATATTAGAGGCCTGGTGAATGACATTTGTGCACTGGTGGAGGGGGTTCGTCAGCCTGGCCTGCACCCTCTTGCAGTCCGCAGTCCAGGACCCCTCAGGAGATGTCCACCTGCCAGATATCGGTCTGGCTGAGTTACGCTCCCACACTAACCACCAGGTGGTCAGTGCACATTATAGCAACTGGTTGTTCTGCCATTCAGTCTATTTTCATATTAGCTTTTTATTATATAGGATAATTTATTTAAAAAATGAATGTATTACCAAACAATATATAGTATCATTATATACACACACACACACACACACACACACACACATACATATATATATATAAGATTAATTAAAGGGTATCATTTCAAATGTATCTTTCTCAGTTTGTTTTTATTCCATTCAGTTTGGTTTGATATTTATCCTTGTTGCTATATATGTTGCTCCATTTCATTAATTTCCACTGCTATTTAGCTTTTATTTTGTTAACTAGAGGCCCAGTGCATGAAATTCGTGCATAGAGGTATGTGTCCCTAAACCAGGCCTGCTGCGCCCTTTCTAATCTGGGACCCCCTCAAGGGATGTCTGGTAGGATCGAGCCTAAATGGGCAGTCAGACATCCCTCTCACAATCCTGGACTACTGGCTCCCAACTGCTTGCCTTCCTGATTGCCCCTAATGGCTTCTGCCTGCCAGCCTGATCACCCCCTAACCACTCCCCTGACAGCCTGATTGATGCCTAACTGCTCCTCTGCCAGCCTTATTGCCCCTAATTACTCTCCCCTGCAGGTGTAGGTCCCCCACAACTGCCCTTCCCTGCAGGCCTGGTCACTCCCAACTTCCCTCCTCTGCTGGCCTTATTGTGTCCATCTTGTGTCCATATAAGGGCAACCATCTTTGACCACATGGGGGCAGCCATCTTGTGTGTTGGAGTGATGGTGAATTTGCATATTACTTTTTTATTAGATAGAATAGAGGCCTGGTGCATAGGTGAGGGCCAGCTGGTTTGCCATGAAGAGTGTACTGGATCAGGGTTGGGGTTCTCTTGGGGTGTGGGGTAGCCTGGGTGAGGGGCCTGTGGTGGTTTGCAGGCCAACCATGCTCCCTGGTAATCCCAATAAAGGCCCTGGTATCTGAGGTTTATTTATTTTCTATAATTGAAACTTTGTAGCAGAGACCAAGGGAGGCCATGGCTACAGGAGCTTGGCTTCCTCCATTGCCAGGGGCAACTCAAGTCTCCTGCTCTCTCCAGCTCAGTGGCTGCCACCATTTTTGTTGTGATTTATTTATCTTTATAATTGAAACTTTGAAGCCTTGAGTGTAGGCCTGGGCCAGCCAGGGTGGCAGGGAAGCTTGGCTTCCTCCATCACCAGGGCCAACTCAAGCTTCCTGCTTTCTCCAGCTCTGTGGCTTCTGCCATTTTTGTTGGGATTTATTTATTTTCTATAATTGAAACTCTGTAGTCTTGAGTGGAGGCCTGGGCCAGCCAGGGCAGCAGGGAAGCTTGGCTTCCTCCATTGCTGGGGAAACCCAAACCTCTTGCTTGCTGCAGCTGCATGGCCTCAGCCATCTTGTTTGGGTTAATTTGCATACTTGCTCTTGATTGGCTGATGAGTGTGGCTTGTGGATGTAGCAGAGGTATTGCAATTTGCATATTACTCTTTTATTAGATAGCATATACTACATTTCACTATTCTCTTGCTGATATTTAGGCTATTTCTAATTCAAAATGTTTCTGCTATAAAAATAGTCTTATATATATAGTTCCTTGTATATATGTGTGTGAAAGTTAATTTAGAGTCTGCATCTGTAGGCAGAATTGCTAAGCCATAGGTTGTGGACATTTTCAGTTTTTTCAGATACTGCCAGGTTGTCTGCAAAGTAGTCCCACTTACTAGTATGGAGTTGCTGTTGCTGCACATCCTTGCTAGTAGTGATTTTATGCCAACCAAACACACTTTCCTTTATCTAGTTATAAACATCTCTCCCATGTTTATTGGCCACTTAGGGTTTTTTAAGTATATCTTTGTTGTTGTTTTTTAATTAAAGCTCCAGAGCCATTTGAAACCCCATTGAGGGTTTCCAGTACAGCTGGCTTGCTGAACTCCACACTTAAGACAGTCAGCCATAGAAGAATGGGCCACTTCTACTCTCGCAGTAAATATTATTAGATCTGAGCCTTTCCTTCTAAGATTCTGGTTTGAAGAACACAAAATGAGGATACTCCTAGTATAATGATTACTTTTGTTTGCACAGGACAAATGTCAGTTCTATATGTGATCCATCATTATGTTACATTAATCCTTAAAGAATAATGGAACTCCTGGAATAGTCCAAACAGTGAGATTCTTGCTTTTATTGTTAGGTTTTCTATCCTGTGTCTTTTGTAATTTCATCATTGCCTGGGATAGAAGAAAAGAGGAACCATCATTAGCTTTTCATGAGCATGTCCAGAAGTCTTCAAACATTAAATAGCCATAATTCGGTGTGTTACTCTTAATTCACTATCAAAAGAAATAAGTTGGCATTTGGGTTATTCACTTACAAATAGGTAGCAAACACATGTTTTTAAGATGGGTGATAAAGAATCGTCATATTTTCTGTTTAGCGTTGGTATCTCTGTCTTGGGCAGGGAGTTAGGAACTTCCTCTGCAAGTCTTCATTTGCTCACAGTCCTGAGAACTCAGGGTTTCCAGTGAAACACGCTCCGTGAACTCTATACTTTCACTAAAAGAGCAACTATAGTTTACATGCATGCTGAGTAAGAACATTGAAGCTAATCAAATAAAACTACCTGCTCCCTAGTAAGTGTAATGTTGTTTGCTGTAAAATATGAGACATTTGTTTGTACTATATTACTGATCTTTCAAATGACTCTTTAAGGTAGTTAAGAGCATCCAGTTATTCCGATTTTTGACAAAAAGTAAAACTGACAAACTCGATGAGCTTGTGTTTTAAAATGTGACAGGAGCGAAGTGCAAAGTTAAATCTGTTTTTATCTTGAATGAAATAATAGGATCTACTGACTGAAATTAAAGGACCTACCCCCAATGGTCGTGTGAAGGTTAAACGAGGAAATATGTGAGTTTATAGGTTTAGAGCTTGCCTCCCATGTAATCGGTTCTGTGTTCAGTGTTGCTATTATTAATTGTTATTTTATTACTATTATTTGATGCCTTTCAATATAGCAAACCTGTGTTGTCTTTTCAGTGAAGAGACGACATCCTTTCCTACCTTTAATACCTTTGTTTTCTGCCAAAATCTCTTGAGTCTGCAGATTAGCTAGAATGTAATTCAAAACGTGGAATATCCATGATGTTGGTTGGATATTTATCACATGTATCCCCACTCCATTCTTGCTGCTCTGCAAATCCATCCCTAGAAAATTTAATTGCTTTTTTCTGAGCTTTGGGCTAGTGTCTCCAAGTAATCCTTTTTTGTGACCTCTAACTTACTTTAGGATTCTTCTTCCAACTGTAAGCACTTGTTCTCATTAAAACCTGCTTTCTGGGACATCATTGGGTGTGTATTGATATGACTGTATTATAGTTTCGTCTCCTGAAGAAGGACTTTTAGACCCAGATGAAATGGTGCATAAGGCCATTTGTGATTTCCTAGTCGGAGGCCCTGTCTCTGTAAGTCTGGGCTTCTTGTCTTTCAAAGCTCTTTATAATCTCCTTTGTTCCCAGGCCACACATCTTCAAGCCAAATCCTCTCTGTCCTTTAGTCTTCTGCAGAAGTTGGAAAAGGCCCTGTGAGTCTTCCAAAGTACACACCATCAACAGATGAAAGAGCAGAACAAGAGGAAACATGAAACTCATGTCCCAAGACTGGATCCTACTCTAAAGAATTAAAAAACTGGAGACTGCTCTTGTTTAAAAGGCACTCACCCTCAGGGAAGGAGACTTGTGCTTTTCTTGACCTTTCTGACACTGTCAATCTAAATAATATATTTGGAAAGCTCCAAGACTAGCAAGATTGATTTATTCCAATCTGCAAACCTTTTTTAGTGTCAGCTGTGTGGAAATTTTCTCATCAGCCGTAAGAAAGCTGTTTTATAGTCAGAGCAGGTCACATAGTTCCCTAAAGCAAATAGCAGGCCAGCTTATCTGAATGCGATGAAGGAAATCATTATTCTTTTTTTTTCCTTGGTTTCTCTGTAATAGCTTGGATGTTAATAATCAGATCTCCTTTAGGTTGTGCATGAACATGAGAATATTTAATAAGCTCTGTTAGACTGTGATGTTGTCCTGGTGGAGAAGCACAAACATAAAAGCTCAAGGCATATTGAAAGCCAGTTTTCACACTAAGGCAATGCAGCTTAAGATAACAAATAGTGCCGAAACCGGTTTGGCGCAGTGGATAGAGCGTCGACTTGGGGACTGAAAGGTCCCAGGTTCCATTCTGGTCAAGGGCATGTATCTTGGTTGGGGGCACATCCCCAGTAGGGGCCGTGCAGGAGGCAGGTTATCGATGTCTCTCTCATTGATGTTTCTGGCTCTCTATCTCTCTCCATTCCTCTGTAAAAAATCAATAAAAATAAAAAAAGATAACAAATAGTGCTTTGGGTGGCACCAGAGGTAATTGGTGGACATGAACTTCTAATGGAGGCAGTATATGTAATATTTAAAGGGCATTAGTGCATCAGTGAAACTCCTAGGATCATGTCCTGGACCGGCCACTTACCTGTGACGTTGAACAGGTTATTTACCTTTTCAGTGCCTCCATTTTTCTCTCTGTATAGTATCTACCTTAAAGGTTGTTGTTGGGTTTACAATGCACTTAGAACAGTGTCTGGCACATAAATTTCAGCCATTGTTACTGCTTGTATGCTCTCCTCTTGTTTCTAACCTGACACTTTCTTCATCTCTTTTCTTCTTTTCAGTTTTCCAACTTGTCAGTTCTTTAATTTTTGGACCTCCTAGGGGCCCTCCAGCCCTGGCAGTCAGTCCCTTTGGTCTATTCAGGGCTACCTCTTGTAGTGACCTGAGCTGCCCTTTTTATTTACAAAGTGTCCAAATTTGAGCTCCCTCTTCAGATCATGGGACCCAGATGTTCATTCTAGCTTACGGATGGGGAACATAATTGGTGTCCTAGCTAAGATGGGCATTCATTGCTGGGAGGCAAGAAGTGTTGATTCAGATGGAGATGATAATATAGGATATGGGGCTGACGCATTTGTATATGAATTCTTTTCTCCTCAGGGTGGTACCCACACTTTTGTCTAAATTAGGGTTCAAACATTAGGCCATTGTTAGCTGCTTGCCAAATTTTCAGTCTTATTTGACAAAAGGGACAATTAACATAAACCCTGTGTATTAGATCCCCAGGCTGTGTAGATCTAAGCATGCTTGAGATTCCCGTTGCCCTGGTGAACTACTTAGAAGTTTTCATAGGGAATAAAGTCTTTTTCTTTTGTTTTGGGTGGAGTGAAGGAAAAACAATAACTTGTCAATCCAGAGCAATAACATTGGGTCAAAATGAGGTAGTTAACTTAGTTGCCTTCCTGCTATATTTATAGTAGAGAAACTTAGCAGATATCATCTTAACTAAGTGGTCAGAATTAACACCACCAACAATACAATATATTAATACCCCAATGCAGTACACTGTGAAGGACACAAATCACAGTTATGTAAAAAATACATAACCTCAATGCAATCACGAGAAAACATCAGACAAATTCAAATCAAGAGAATATACCAAATACCAATAATTGTCCAGTATTCATCCTAAGTGTTAAGGTCATGAAGGATAAGATTGAGGACTTGTCACAGATTGGAGGATATTAAGGAATCATAATAATTAAATGCACTGTGGGATCCTAGATTAGATCCTGGAGCAGAAGAGCGTTATTAATAACTGGTGAAATTTGAATAAGGTCTGTAGTTTAATATATGCCACTAACATATGCCAATGTTGGTTTCCTAGTTTTAATTATGGTAGTATGGTTATGTAAGTTGTTAATATTAGGAAAAGCTGAGTGAAGAGTATATATGATCTTGGCAAAAATTTTTGCAACTTTTATGTAAATTTAAAATTAATATTAAACATAAAAAAGAAACTAAAATATGTAAAATAGGTGAAAAAGAAGAAACCATAGTTACACTTTTAAATATAATAAAAAGGTTTGGAAGATGATATTGAGGAAAACTCCCAGGAAGTAGAAGAGAGAAGACAGAGATATAGAAAATATAAGAAAACTAGAGGCCCTGTGCCCTCTCGCAGTCCGGAAGCCCTCAGAGGATGTCCAACTGACATCTCCGTGGGGAGTGGGCCTAAGCCAGCAGTCAGACATCCTTAGTGCTGCTGCGGAGGTGAGGGAGGTGAGAGAGGCTTCCGCCACTGCCGCTGTGCTTACCAGCCATGAGCCTGGTTTCTGGCTAAGCAGCACTCCCCCTGTGGGAGCACACTGACCACCAGGGGGAAACTCCTGCATTGAGTGCCTGCCCCCTGGTGATCAGTGTGCGTCATAGCAACCAGTCATTCCACAATTGGTTCAGTCTATTTGCATATTAGCTTTTTATTATATAGGATGAGAGTATCCGTATTGGAGTACCAATATCCCAATCACAGGAAATCCAAAAAGAAGGAGAAATGGAAGGGAAAAGTCATCAAAGAAATTGGTCAATAAAATCACAGAACTGTAGGACATGAATTTCCATATTGACAAGTCCCATTAAGCACATAGACCAGTATACACAAGTGGACCCACACTGAAGCTTACTGGTGTGACAAAGTATGTGGGATAAAAATAAGCTTTCAGAGAAAAGGGAGGAAATAAACAGGTTACATATTCAACGTGAAGAATAAAAATGGCAACAAAAATTTCTTAAAAGCACTGTTGAAAAACACAGACCCGGTAAAACAACAGAAAGAATACAGGAAGAAAAATGAAAGAATGCTTTCAATCTTCTGAGGGAAGAATTTTCAACCTTGGATTCTATCTTTAGGCAAACAGGATATGAGGGTGGAATGAATACACTTCCAGACGTTCAAGGTCTCAAAACTTTTACTCCTCAGGAAGTTACTTGAAGATAATACTTCGTCAAAGAATGTGAAAAAGAAAGAAAGGGAAAACATGGAAAGCTGGAAATAGTGGATTTAACACAGATGTGAGATAAAGGGAATTTCCAAGATGATAGTGAAGGAAAACCTCAAGATGATAGCTTTGCAGTAGCCTGGAGCACAAAATACTCCGAATCTGAGGTTTGAAATCTTCAGGGGCCTTCTCTCCAAGAAGATAAAATTGACAGAATTATTAATTTAACTCATTAAGAGAAGGTTTAAATAATTTGTGGGAATTTTTCAAAATAATTGGTGTTACATACATAAAAAACTAAAAGAAAAAGTAAGGTAACTAGTCACTCAGGGTGGGGTTAGGTGAGAATAGAATTGTTCAAGACAGAAAAATAATCAATATACCACATGGCTAAGCTGTAAGTAGTATGTAAGTAGTAATAATGTAGGTATTAAATATAGCACCATACAAAGTGATGATATAACTATAATGGGAGTGTGGCAGTGTGGGTATGTGGGTTTGGATCAGGGAGGTGAGTGATTTCCATAATGGTAAAGATAAGCCTTTATAACTGGAAAAGGAAAACCTTATAACTAAAAACACAATATTCCATTGGAAGATATGGAGGCCAGTGCCAAGATAAACAACTAAAAAGATTGCAGTGAGGTTGCCTCTGGGAAATGGGAAAGGGATGGGGAAGCACTGCTGTTTCAGATAATAAACCAGGTTATTGGATTCTTTAAACTATTTGAATGTATAACTTCAGTATTAAAGGAAAATAAATATAAAAGAGGAAAGGATGTAAATAAAAAAGTGAAAACTAATTCCCCAAATGTAAGTCAGTTGAAAAGTTTTAAATATTTAATTTATCCCAGGAAGTGAAATTTTAAAAATGTATCTCTGCCCGAGACTGGTTTGGCTCAGAGGATAGAGCGTCGGCCTGCGGACTGAAAGGTCCCGGGTTCGATTCCGGTCAGGGGCATGTACCTTGCTTGCGGGCACATCTCCAGTGTGGGGTGTGCAGGAGGCGGCTGATCGATGTCTCTCTCTCATTGATGTTTCTGACTTTCTGTCCCTCTCTCTTCCTCTCTGTGAAAAATCAATAAAATATATTTAAAAATGTATCTCTGTTGTTGAAAGTGTTACAGATGCCTCCCTTTTATCCCCATTGACACTCTTCACCCTGCACGCGCACACCCTCTGCCTTCACCACCCTATTGTCTATGTCCTTGGGCTATGCACATAGGCCTATAAATTCCCTGGTTAATCTCTCCCCACCCCTCACCCCCACCTTCCCTCTGAGATTCATCAGTCTGTTCTGTGCTTCTATGTCTGTGTATCTATTTTATTCATTAGTTTATTTTGTTCATTAGATTCTACACCTAAGTGAGATCATATACTTGTCTTTCTCTGATTGTGAGAAGTTAATTTTTTTGGACTCTGCAAGGTAACAGAGTGATAAAAAAAACAACTGAAAGATTTGTGGTTAGGAGGAGCACCAACTTTGTATACATGACAGTTTGCCAATTGTCCTAATTATCTACAACTTCTTAAAAGGCTTTTGTTTCCTTTGAGAAAAAAAGACGATCATGGGCTAAAATAGAAATTGTTGCTTAAAATCTGTGTTTAAGCCTGGCTGGCGTGGCTCAGTGGTTGAGCATCAACCCATGAACCAGGAAGTCACAGTTCGATTCCCAGTCAGGGCACATGCCCGGGGTTCAGGCTCAATCCCCAGTGTGGAACAGGATAGGAGGCAGCCAGTCAATGATCCTCTTTCATCAATGATGTTTCTATCTCTCTCTCCCTCTCTCTTCCTCTCTGAAATAAATAAGAATGTACACTTTTAAAAATCTGTTGTTGAACACAGTCCTTTACTCTCTCTCGATGACTATTTCTTCTGGCTAGGTGAGGGCCAACCATGGCAGTTATTTGTATTGGGTTATTGGTATGTGTTTTCAGCAATTTAGCTTCATTAATTTTGGTTTGAAAATATGGTCACTGCAAGTAAAGGTATTATATACTAGACATACATACATACATACATACATACATACATAGATTAATTCCCATATAGTAGGCCTGTCTGTCTATATGTTGGTGTCCGGTGGTCATGTGAAGCCACTTGTGTAAATGCCATCTTTATGTGGACTTTGCTCTTAATAGTTTGATTCGATTAATTAAGCCTCCATGTTAATAAAAATTCTTATTTCTAGTGTCTTGTTTTGAATTTTTGTCTTTATCTTCTTTATTTGGCAAAATAAACTGATTATTTTAGTCTAATCTCTTATTCTGGTATGTTTTGATGAATAAAAGTTATCTTTGGTGATTGCTCCTTTCAAAGTGCTAAAATAGAAGTCAATTAACACCCACAATTGCACCAGTTTAACTGACAAATGAAAAATAAATGTAATGTGATATGGTAGGCAGTGAGTCTTTTTTCTAGTTTGCAAAAGTTATTTGAAGACTTAATTGAAAAAAAAAAAAAAGAAGATCGTTCCCATAGGACTTTGTTAATGCTCATAGAAGGATTTTGTTGGAGATAAAACTTCTGCTTATCTTTCATTGGAAGCCACGGGAAGATGTTTTTCTCCATTTTCCATTTTTACAAAATAATTCTTTTTAATGCATTTTTAGAGGGAAATGTTGTTAAGATGACTGGAGAAAATTTGCTAGTTTTGATAGCCTGTGACTCTTTAACAGGCATGTGAATCCCTTCTACCTCATATCAGTTCCCTCCTTGGGCCCTGACAGCACCCTCTCATAGCATTTATCTCATGGTATTAGACAAGCCTGTCATTTCTTTATTTCTCCCACCAGATTATAAGCCTTTTAGGGATAGGGGTTGGGTTCTGTTTGTGGTATCTTCATTGAGGAGCACTGGGCCTGGGGATGAAATTAAATGAACACATGATTTAAAATAATACTTTAGAAATTGATCACGGGAGGCATTTTTCATTCTGGAGATCTCCAAAGCATGTCCCATGTAAATAAAAGCATTTGTGGTCCTCCAAAAGAAATTTCAGAAAAGACACTCTTGCTTTTTAAAAAATGTATTTCCCATGGAGGATCATTGAGCCTAAACATGTTTATTGAATATAAGGTCAGTTTAATCAATATGTTCAATTGTAAGTAATTAAAAATCTAACAGAGGTTTAAGCAAGTGAGGACTTTTTCTCACATAATAAAAAGCCTGGGTAGGCAGCCTTTGGCTGATCTGGTGACTCCGTGTTGTCGTCATGAACTTAGGCTCCTGTTCTTTCATGTCTCCTCTAAGCCTTGTTCTCATGTAGATGCCTGTTGCACCTCTAGGTGTCACTTCTTCAGGCAAGAAGAAGGAAAAGAGGACAGGGCAGAAGGAGCATCCAGGAGAATCTGGCTCTTTTAAAAATGTTTCTAGGAAACTCTCCATTGAGTTCTGCTTACCTTTCATTGGCTAGAAGTGGGTCATGGCTGTGCATAGCTGCAAGGGAGCCTGGAAAAATAAATATATAGCTATTTAGTATCTGTAAGTAGATTGTGAGTCACTTTTGGATAATCAAACTGTAAAATGAATTTCAGGAAATAGATCTGCCTTTAATTCTTTTTTCTTGTTAAAAGGCTCTTCTGGAGTACTATTTTGTAAACTATAGAATGAGACTTAGAGGTTCATAAACATCAACTTAGTTGCTACCATTGTTAAAAAAGAGTGAGATAGAGTAAAATAAAAGAAGAATAGCCCTACCTGGTTTGGCTCAGGGGATAGAGTGTGAGCCTGCGGACTGAAGGGTCCCAGGTTCAATTCCAGTCAAGGGCACATGCTGAGTTGTGGGCTCAATCCCAGGTATGGGGGGTGGTGGTGCAGGAGGCAGCCACTCAGTAATTCTCTCCCATCATTGATGTGTCTATCCATTTCTCTCTGAAATCAATAAAAATATATATTTTTAAAAAGAATAGAAAATAGAGTATATCTCACTTTATTATGGCAAATATTTTGTGAAATACTTGTTTCATTCATATATTTATATATAGTAGGTGGATACTGGGTCACAATGGAAAATATTTCTTACCTGTGCATTCTAGCTAAAAACTTTGAAAGCCATTATTCTGGAAAATCTTTGATTTACAAATACTTATTATTACAAGCAATTTTGTAGTAAATCCTGAACTTATAATAGAGGAGATAAAACATGTGCAAAAATGTTTGTAATACAGAAAAAAAAAAGCTGTATGCACTATAAAAATACCAAAACAAAGTGCTATGGGAGGTTAATGAAGCTGGATTTTTAGTAATTCTAACAGGTAGGGTAGCAGAGGTTTGGAATACTCTTTGAAGGGAGTGGCATTTGAACTGAGACTTGAAGGATCAGAGGTCTCCCTTTTCATCTGCCCCTGAAATGCACTGAGCAGTGTTCACATCTGTGTTAGACCTGATTGGGCCCCCCTAACAGAACCCTGCGTTACCTCACAATCAAGATATTTTAGAATTATAAAAACGTTAATATTTTTATTTCACTCTGGACCTGTTAATGTAATTTGTCTCTTTTAAAAATGGCTGCATTTTCTAAACCCCAGAATATCAGGGTGACTTTTGAACAAATCATCTTTACCTCCAGGTTTCAAATAATAATTGCTGTTCTCATCTTACTGGAAAAATAGGATCATGGCAAAGCTGTTATAGAAATACCAGAGGCCCAATGCACGAAATTTGTGCAAGGGGCTCAGCCCTCGCAGCCCTGGCTTTGTCCGGAGGGTCTTCCAGACGGTCATTCTGCTGTTCAGTCTAGTTAGCATATTAGCTCTTTATAATACAGTGGTACCTCGAGATACGAGTTTAATTCGTTCCGTAACCTTGAGGCGTGGGAAACTATGAGACGCTCGAGTCGTGGTAAACTGGTGGGTCGTGTGCAGCCGGCCGATCCACGCAATTACTCGTATCTCAACTATTGCTCATATTTCAAAGCAAAAATCGCTTGCTCGACGGCTCGTATCTCAAAAATCTCGTATGTTAGGGCACTCATATCTCGAGGTACCACTATATATGATAAGATGGGTATTGCCAGTAGAGTAAAACAAAATCCGTTTAAAATTCACCCTGCTCCTCCACTCATAGAGTTTTAGTTTTGGAAGATGCTTCGGAGATATGTGGTCCTCCCTCACCTGGTTCATACTGAGGAAATGGAGTTGTAAAGAGATCCAAGTAATGAAGCCTAAGCTGGAAACCCGATTGGTCAGCAGCTTCCTAGACCTTGCTTTTCCCTCCACTGTCTCCAGCTAGTACATTGGAGAGAGATGAGGAAGTGAAAACCCAGGAGGATGCTATTTCAGGACCTTCTATTCTTCTTAGAAATAGACGTTCACGCCTTATAAATGATTGGATACCGATGTAATCAGAGCTACCAACGTTCATTGCTTTCATCCATGACCTTGCTCTGTTCCTTCAGTCGGCGTTCTCTGGGTTCCACCGTCATTAGAATTCCGAGGTTACTGCTGAGGATACAGTGACCCATTTTCAGAATCTAAAGATCAGCCCATCTGTCTCCTTGCCAGTCAGTGTTAGGTGTTGGCCGCTCCTTGTTTCCCTCTGCCTGCGCTCTTGAATAATTGCTCTAATCAGCAAGCTTAGTCATCTTCTCCTGTCGTTCGGAAGGTGATAATTAGTGGTACCAGCCCAGTCCTGTAAGAGGCGATGATACATTTTCTTTATGATGTGCATCCGTGGACAGTATCCAGTTCCCTGAAGGACACGACTCCTGCTCTTTGACTCGGGAAGCATAGCACCGATGTTCTGGCTTCATAACAGCCATAGGGGAAAAGGGACTTTTGTAAGAAAAATCATTAAATTGAACACATTGAACCGAGAGCCTAGACCCTTTACACAATCAGTGTAGGCATTGTCTTCATGTCTATGGGGTAGACATTCTTATTTTCATTTTTCAAGGTCAGAGTAAATAATGGAGCTGTAATTCAATCCCAGATCCTTTTCATCCCACTTAGTACTGTACCATGATGTTCATATAGGACATTAGAAAGGAATCTTTGATTAATAGTAGATTTCTTAAAAGGATTGGATATTCACAGGCTTGGTACAGCCATTTCAGTTCTCATAAAACCTGTCAAACTGCTGCCTTATCTTATTTTAGCTTCCTTATTGTAAGTAAATTTATGCAATTTAAAAAATAACTGCCATAATATAGTTTCTTTTTGGCTTTTTCCACATGACTGAGTTCTTTATTTTTAAAATTGTTTTTCCACAAAAATGGCAATTCTTTATGAATATTGAAACTGCTAAAAACGAAGTCCCTCTTCCATATTACTTATTTATATTCAACTGACAGATTTTCACCATCAATGATGGTGGAATATATGTATATGCCATTATAATAAGATGCATCAGCCGGAGGCTGATCATCAACTGAACCAGAAGGAACCACAGGGATCATTTGGTCCATCCTGTTTATTTGCTTCAATATAAATTATCTTTTTCCCTGTCCCACATGCTCCTGAGTGGCTGAGTGAGTTTGTTTGTCCATCCATCCGTCCATCCATCATAACACTTACTGGGTATCTACTGCATGCTAAGGCCTGGGTTGGATCCTGAGGATATAGTGAATATAATACATCCTTTGACTTGAAGCTATCACAGATCTAGGATTTGACTGCAATAAACTATGTAAGCTTTGAGAACACATTGGTTAATTCTGCCTCAACATTTTCATCCTTTGTTATAGTGAATGCATAGGAAATTGACGGTTTTGTTTTGTTTTGTTTTGTTTTTGCCCATAGATAGTTCAAATATTTAAAGGAGAAAAATAGCAGAGGCAACGGGTTGTTACTGAATATCAACAGGGAAGGAATATAAGAATACAATAATTTCTCTGTCAGGTTCTTTTATGTAGTGACACTGGCATATACATAATTGGAGAATGAGTTCAGTATTTACAATGATACTCAGATCACCAATATACTCTTTATATGGACCATGCATTAAGAGATGAAAATATATTTTAAAAACAAATTGAGCCAATCCAGCCAGACTTATTACCAGAAAGTTCCTGCCGTAAGGCCAAATTGTAGTAAGACCCCTCACTGTTACCATCATAGTAGCTAACATTTACTGAGTACTTTCTCAGGTGTACTAAGCACTTTACATGCATCATATCCTTTAATTCTCACAAGAACCCCATTGTACAGATAAGGAAGCTGAGGCTCAGAGAGATGATGTCATTTGCCCATCATCTAGCTCCTGAGTGGCGGAGTTAGAACTGTCTGTCTCAGAGCCCATTCTCTTGACAGCTCCTCTGGATAAAAGAGGCAAAAGGAACCTTTCTTGTGACCCCAAACCTGCTTTTCCAGTGTCTGCTGGATTCTGCACACAGTTTTCCCACAGGCATGTCTCACACAGTGTCGAAAGTTAAACTTACAGCTGCTCATCAGTGTCTGCTTACATGGTTTCAGAATTCATTAAGGCAGCGGTTCTCAACCTGTGGGTCGTGACCTATTTTCTGATGGTCTTAGGCTCTACAGCAGTGACCCACAGGTTGAGAACCACTAGCAGGGTCGCCTAAGACTATCAGAAAACAGATATTTACATTATGATTCACCACAACACGAGGAACTGTATTAAATGGTCGCAGCATTAAAAAGGTTGAGAACCACTGCGTTAAGGCATTGTTGTCGATTCCCTTTTCCAAAGCACCATCCTCCAGATGTTGCTCTCCCTTTCTTCCGCCAACCAGTAGCTGACCCCTCTCTCATCCTTGGTTTACCTCTCCCAGTATATGTGAAATGGTCTGATTTTAGGATTTTGTGGTGAAATTAATTTAATAGGTATTATGAAGATGAAACTAGTCAAAATGATCAGACTGCTGGGGTATGAAGGAAAAGTTTATACTAAATCAACTTTCACTGGTTATATATTTAATTCGGATATCTAAGTCAGAATTCTGCCTTGGTTTCAAAGTAGTTGAGGTTTGGAGGTTACTGTGAGCTGCTACTTTTTGCTCCTGTAGCACATCATATATTTCTGTTTCACTGGTTATGTTTTCATAATTATTTGCTTATATTTATCATTCTGTTGAACAGGACACTCTAGACTTATATATCTTAAAGCCCAGTAACCACTAGCAAGTACAGAGCAAGACACAGAGCAAATATTTACTAATGTTTAGTTAGGAATGATGCACAGTAATTTTAACATTGGGGAGGGCGGTGCAGGGTGGAGGACGTCAATGAAGAGAAAAAAGGACATGTGTAATACTTTCAACAGTAAAGATAACATTTAAAAATTAACCTCAACTAGGATAAGAATGCATAATTTAGCTTTCTAGTATATTACCAAATTGTTCTCTATAAATTAGCAGCTGACCAAATAATTTTAGAAAATCTTAACTTTCTTTTTTTTAAAAAATATTTTATTGATTTTTTACAGAGAGGAATAGAGAGTTATAAACATTGATGAGAGAGAAACATCCATCAGCTGCCTCCTGCACACCCCTACTGGGGATGTGCCCACAATCAAGGTACGTGCTCTTGACCGGAATCGAACCTGGGACCTTTTAGTCTGCAGGCCGAGGATCTTTCCACTGAGCAAAACTGGTTTTGGCAATCTTAGCTTTCTTTACATCAATTCACAAAATAAAAATTGCTAAATGTCATAATTTACAATTTTTCTCCTTAAAAATCTTGAGTGGCTATTCATTGCCTACTAATCAAGTGTTCTTTCAGCTCTGTTTTTAAAGCTCCAGTGCATGCTTCTTAAGTGAAGGATCTTAAATCTGATGTGGAAATAAGACAGATGGTTTGCCATAGTAACTGGGAGAATGTTTATAAATATTCATGTGTGAATCGTAATTCGTGCATTACTACCAGTAGGTAGTTTGGCTCTTGTGTCATACTTCTTTTGTGAAAGACAATTATCTATTTGACTTGAATTATTCTGACTTTTAAAAGACATGTTGCTTTACACATGAGATATCAGAGATTAGTCTATGTTGCATTTCACAGCTAAAACATAGTACCAGTCCACACAACTAGTTCTGATCCTTATTTTCAAGGTCAGTTTTTTAAATATAACTATTAAGTGATTAAGTTCAGAACAGAACAGAATCACACATAGTGGTATACCTAGTGTATTTAACCTGGGATGGGTCCTTTTTTAACACCTCCTCCTCTATACAATGTAATTATTTTTGCTAATAATAACTTATCATTAAGAACAGTCATTACTTTCTATGTAATGATTACTATTATAATACCAGTAAATAATCATTGTTGATTAAAGAGTTATTATATTCTTTAGTTTAAGCAGAGTTATAAGCAATAGTAAATTTCTATTTTAAATATATTATTCATATTCAGTAAAATATTTCCTGAATAAAATTTGCACACTTACCAAACAAAACTATCACATTTTGCAATTCATATTGTTTTAAATTCATATTATAAACTTAAAATGGTCACATAAGTAACAGAAATGTGGTAACTGTAATTCTATTTATCCTATTATAATCATTAGGCTATCATTTTTTATTTAGATCTGCTGTTTAAGTGGAGAATATGTAGCATGATGGGTTACATTACAAACTTATTCTGAAAATGAATCTGTGAGTCTTCACCCACTGCCACAGATGTATAAATGGGCATTCTCTGACTAACTTCTATACAGAATACATGTTTATTAGAGATACAGAATTTAAAATGTGCTCATTTGAAGCTTAAAACTCAACAGTGACAACAGTAATTGTTTAGAATTTAGAATAATAAAAGATATTTTGGGGAAGGAATATTTTATCACACTGCTTTGAATTGGCAGTGCATGTTAATAAGAAGCAGACAGTGTAACCATGCTAAAATTGTCCATTGACATGGCATCCCCTATTGTCTGTACCCAGAGCAGACCCCTTCCACTGCCCTGCACTTGAGACCCCACGGATCAGTCCTGAGTTGTTGTTGTTTTTATCTCTCTTTCATGTTTCCCCTTTTGTAACCTATACCGATAAGCATGCATTATCTGCTTAGGGGGAGTCTGACCTCTGTCCTGGATGCAGCAGTCTCCCACCACCTTCTCCTCTGACTTTCATTGCCTATCCTCAGTAACGTTAGGGATTTCGCTGAACCTTTGCTGTCAGAAAAGAGGTAGGAAGTCCTTCTTAACTGAGCTTTGGCTTTATTATATTTCAGAATCTCAATAGAGTGGTACCTCGAGATACGAGTTTAATTCATTCTGTAACCTTGAGGCCTGGGAAACTATGAGACGCTAGAGTCGAGGTAAACTGGTGAGT
>PVJN01041045.1:0-18954 GCA_004026805.1 Lasiurus borealis
TTTTTTCAAAAATCCTCTCATGTGTATATGTTTGCTTTTAGTTGTTTGCTTGCTTTTTGTGCACCCTGCTTTTTTTTTAGCGGGTGGGGGGAGCTCCCCTCTCTCACTTCATTTGATCCCGGTCAGATTACCCATCACGCGATTGTATCTTCTGGTGGTCACTCAGCCAAGCCTGGCCAGAGTCCTGCCCCGAATTTCTGTGTAGACTCTGGGAAGGAGCAGCCCGCAGCCAGCCCTGCTCCCCACCTCCCCCCGCCCCCACAAGTCAGGGCTGCTGAACCCCGAGAACGTGGGCCAGAGGCTGTCAGGCTGCGCGTTCGTCAGCCTCCAGCCCGTGGAGGGGAAACTCAGCAGAGAGATGCAGGAAGCAGGTCATTCAGATGACGTCACTCCGGCCAGGGCTCAGCCAATCCGGCAGCGAGATGCGCCTCTGGGCTTCCCGGGATGGGAGCCAATAAATCCAGCCACACACACTTCACCAAGTCAGAGGCACTTTGGGGCTGGATTTATACCCCTGACTACCTGCAGGGGGGCGTGGGGTGACTGAGGTGGCGGAATTTGTGCTGAACAAGCGGGCCAGGGAGGCGGGCGAGGGGAGCAGTAAGGAGCCAGGCTTTTAGAATAAAGAGCCAGTGTCTGCCGGGCTCCTGCCCTGGTGTTAATAAACGACGCCCAGACACCGCCTCCCCGGCACCTGCGCCGGTGCGTTCCAGCCGAGCCGGCCCGGGAGCCGAGTGCAGGGGAGTTCTTGCTGGGCTGGCAGGGACGCGGGTTGCATAACCCGGTATTTCCGGGGCGGACTTTGAACCGTCCGGGGCCCAGCGAACTGCACAGACGGGGCATCTCTGAGCCTCGTAAAAAGCCGGGGAGGCGAAGGGAGAGCTGGCCACGTGCACCCCCGGCAGAAGGAAGGCTTCCCCCGGGGGAACAGGCGTTCTGTAAGCATCCATGTCTTTCTTCAAAAGTGACACTGAAACGGAAACCGGACGTTCTTGGTGGGTGTAGCCAAGCTACTTACCATAACGAAAGCAACACAGAGTCACACAGATGTGGAAAGTGTGGGAAAGTTCAGTACACACTCCCCAGCATTCTCTCCTAGATGTTTAAGACATTTTATAAAAAATATATTTTATTGATCTTTTAACAGAGAGGAAGGGAGAGAATTAGAGAGTTAGAAACATCAATGAGAGAGAAACATCGATCAGCTGCCTCCTGCACACCTCCTACTGTGGATGTGCCCGCCACCAAGGTGCATGCCACAGGCTGATACTATCCACCGACCCACACCGGTTTCAGCTGTTTAATACATTTTTTTTGTTGTTGTTTATCCTCACCCGAGGGTATTTTCCCACTGGTTTTTAGGGAGAGTGGGAGAGAGAGGGCGAGATGGAGAGAAACATCGATGTGAGAGGAACACATGGATGGGTTGCCTCCTGCATGAGCTCCCGCCAGGATCCCGGCCAGGGAGGAGCCTGCAACGAAGGTACATGCCCTTGACCGAAATCGAACCCGGGACCCTTTGGTCTCTAGGCCGGCGCTCTAGCCACTGAGCACACCAGCCAGGGCAATACATTTTCTTCCGAGAGCCAGGGAGAAATCCAGAGGCCACAAAGTAGAGTGCTGAACAAGGGGAAGGAAAAGCAGTCCGCTCTCCCGCTGGCTGAAGACATAAGATGACAGACAGCCGAGGAGCAGAAGGCCCGGCTTTATGATGCTGGCAAAGGGGCGTCACACAAGCACGAAGCCGCCGAGAACAGCAAGGTCACTTTGGCTCTGGAGGGGGAAGGAAGGCAGAGATGTCACGAGGGGACAGAGGCCCCGGGCCTGGCTGTCACTAGGGGTTCGTACTGAAGCACAGCGGTGCCCAGATTCCTTCTGGCAGTTCCCGGGAGTTTAAAGGTTATGTTTTCCCCTAGGCTTTCATTTCTTAAAAATAGCAGGCTTAGCCTGGTCAACACCCCCCAGAAAAGCATATTCTGGGGTGGCGAACTCTGTGCCCCTCGAGGCGGGTGCAGGGGAGCAGGGGCAGGCGGGGTCACGCTCACATTAAGCAAAGGCAGCAAGGCTAAAGCTGGCTCTGCCGGAGAGGCCACAGCCCGAGGGAGCAGGACGGCAAAGAGGACACGGCCGTCTGTCTGCCAGGCGCTCAGGCGGTGGGTGGTCAGGGGAGGTGGATGGGGGATGGAGGGGTGGTTAGATCTGTGTATTAGTCCCCGTGCTGGGTCTGACTGGGGCTCAGGGCTGAGCGGCTGAGGTTTGAATGTGGGTGGAGGGGACGGAGAACAGAGAGAGAGCCTGGTGGTCTGTCATCTGTCCCCGGTGAGTCTGCCTGGTCCCGCCGGCTCCTCCTTACCGAGGGGCCCCGGCTTCCCCCCGGCTCCGTGAGCCTTGCCTCTCCGTCAGCTGAGGCCAGTGGTCTGCAAACTCATTCGTCCACAGAGCCAAATACCTTTTTTTAAGTATCTTTTATTTATTGTTTACAGAGAGGAAGGGAGAGGGATAGAGAGTTAGAAACATCAATGAGACATCAATCGGCTGCCTCTTGCACGCCCCCTACTGGGGATGTGCCCGCAACCAAGGTACATGCCCCCGACCGGAATCAAACCTGGGACCCTTCAGTCCACAGGCCGACGCTCTATCCACTGATCCAAACCGGTTTTGGCTAAAATTTCTTTTGAGAGCCGAAAACCGACTTCTGCGAATGGGCCGCGAGGTTTCAATCGCACTGTAGGTGTGCGCCCGGACGTGGTATTTTATGGGAGAGCCACCCTCCAGGGGCCAAGAGCTGCATGTGGCTCGCGAGCCGCGGTTTGCCGACCACTGGCCTAGGCCATTCATTGCGCTGCTCCTGGGCCTGCTCGGGCCTCTGGGCCAGGCTGATGGGCTGTGTTACCTCCCGAAAGACTCGTCAAACCGGGGAGTCTCTGAGGGTCTGGGTCCAAGGTCAGGGCGCAGAGCTGACCTGCCCGCCGCCATCGGTGGAGCTGGACATGGCAGTAGAAGGACAGGCCTTCGACTCTCGTGCCTCAGATACACAGACCGCAACCCTCAGAGCCTGCTTCTGGGCAGTGAGACCGGGTCCCACCCTGAGCACGTGCGACCCAGGAATGGGCCCTGAGTGCCAAAATGAAGGTGCCCCGCTGCCTGGGGGAGCTGCTCCCTGAAACAGGTCCCGAGGCTCCACGCAGTGTGGCTGCTCCCGGGAAAGCCGGGCCCCAGCTCAGTGGCTCTGAGGAACGGAGCTCAGGGCAGATAGAGGCAGCCGGAACACTCCCCATGCTTTGTGCTCGGCTAAGCCTTCGCCGTTCCGTTCCTTTAACTCTTCTGTGCACCGTTCGGGTCCCATCCCTTCATTTCAGCGCCATCTGTCTGCCCCGCCTCTACCTGGGCCGGCGGACGGGCACGGGGAGTGGCCAGGTCCCCCGCCTGGAGCTCCCTTTCCCGGGGGCAGCCACACTCGGCCCGTGAACCGGGATGTGGGGAATGAGGAGGCTGGAGAGCGGACAGAGCCAGGGATGCAGGGGGCGGGCGGTGTTTCGAAGGATGCTCTTGGAGGGCCTCTCGGGGGAGGGGACCCTGGAGCAGAGGCCTGAGCAGAGGCGGGGAAGGAGCTTGGTCGGCCCTGCGTTCTCAGACCTGTCTCGGCAGCCTCAGAGGAAAGCTGCTGTTCAGGGCACGCCTGGCCCTCCAGAGTCCCTGTCCGCTGGGCTGTGGGCTGTGGACACTCCTGTGGCCTTTCAAGTGCCAGACCCCCTTCTTCAGCCCTGAACACCCTGACCCCCCTTTCCCAACGGCCCAGCTTCAGTGTCTTCCTGGTTAAAATGAGGCGCAGGAGGCCTCTGCCCGCGTCGGCCCCTAGGTGGCAGCAAAAATCACGTTCCTTTCCTTCCCGCTTTTTGCTTCAGGCGCTGTCCCTCTTTTGGGGTGCTTCATGTCAGCACACGCGGGCACACGCATGACCGTGACTGCGTTGCAGCAAACACAGCCTTTCTCTTCTGGCTTTTCTCGGAAACCCCTGCGCTTTACGGTCATTTACCTGGAGGGACTTGAGTGACCCCTGCCACCGCGTCTCCCGGTCCCTCATTCGCAGGCTCGCCGGGCTGGTGAAGGTGACGTGGACGGGTGCGCAGGCTGCTTTGCTTCGGTTTGTGCATGCGCTTCTCATGCCTCGAGGTTGTTAAAGAAATGGGTGCTGCCGAGACCGGTGTGGCTCAGTGAATAGAGCATCGGCCGGCACACTGGAGGGTCCCAGGTTTGATTCCGGTCAAGGGCTTGTACCTTGGTGGCGGGAGTGCAGTGAGGGGAGTGCAGGAGGCAGCTGATCGATGTTTCTCTGTCATCGATGTTTCTAGCTCTCTATCCTCTCTCTTCCTCTCTGTGAAAAATCAATAAAATATATTTAAAAAAGAAAAGAAAAGAAATGGGTGCTGCTGGCTCCAGCCCCACCTGAAGGAGGCGGCGGAGGGCATCCCTGTGTCTGGTGCGACAGTGTTTTCTGGGTGCCGAGCGCCTGCTCCCTCGCCCGGCACATGGAGGGGCGGCTGGCAGGCAGGCAGGCCTTGAGGGCTTCGGGTGCCCCCATCTTCGTGGCTTCGGACAGGTCACGCCCCTCACGGAGCCTCTGTCCCTCCGAGGAGGAGGGAGGTAACATCGGAGCAGTCAGGGCTCCAGGCGGGTGGTGCTGGCTTGTGTGGTGAGGAAGGAAAAGCCAGGGTCCTCCTCCGCTAGGAAGTCCTCCTGGCTTGACCAGGAATCAAAACAACGTCAGACAGGTCCCCGGGAGAAAGTGACCAGCCTCAGCAGGCATTTGCACGGGGGTGGGGGGTGGAGGGGGGCCCGGAACCGATGGGGAAAGTGGGCCCACGGGCCATGGTGAGCAGAGGAGGATGGTCCGGGACCTCAGAGGCAGAAAGGCACCGCATGGCACGGGGGAGCACGTTGGTACATGAACATTTGCTGGTTTCTTTACCGCCGGGACACAGAGAGGACTGTGATCCGAGGGCCTTGCCCGGCCCCTCCCTGTCCATCACACCTTGTTCATGTTAAACTGTAGGTAGCTATGGCAACAGCTCCCTTCCTCTATCCAAATTCCTTTTGGGCAGTTAGGGGGAGGATCAAAGGTTTTCCCGGAATCATTTGTTTTTCTTTTTGTTTTAAAATAGCCAGCTAAAATAGTCAGTATCCCAAAGAAGCATACACTGAGTGGCCAGATTCGGATGATCTCTGAACTCAAAACAATCTGGCCACTCAGTGTATATTCTATATAATAAAAGGCTAATATGCCAGTTGTCTCCTTGACCAGGAGTTCGACCAGCAGGCAGGCTGGCCAACTACTCATGTCCCCTTCCCCTGGCCAGGCTGGCCAGACTCCACCCATGCACGAATTCATGCACCAGGCCTCTAATATACCCTATATAATAGAAGAGCAATATGCACATTAGCCATCACTCCCTTACACCCACTAGCCATGCCCACCAGCCAATCAGGAGTGGGTATGCAAATTAACACCAACCAAGATGGCTGCGGTCACAGAGCGAGCAGGAGGGAGGCTTGGGTTTCCCTGGCAGTGGAGGAAGCTACGCTTTCCCAATGTCCCATCCGAGGGTTAGGCAGCTCCGGTGGGTAGCTTTTCTGGCCCCTGGGCTGTGGTGCACATCACCTGGGCAGGTGAAGGGCGGGAAAGAACACTCGAGAGAAACCAGCACAGAAATGTGAGAGAATGCCAGTGTGAGCAGCCTCCGGTCCAAGGTGACCCTGCAGGACACGCCGGGCACAGGTGGAAACCACTGCATCACGTGCTCCGCCAGCACAGCCGCCCTTCTGCCGGACGCACGAGGGTGCCACCTCCCAGCTGGCGCCCTGGGTCCAGTTACTGTCCTTTGATCAGCGAACCTACCCTGGCAGTGCAGGCTAATGGTGACGTGCTTGGAAGGAGAACGCAGCCTGATTGACATTTTCCTGGCGATGGATGATGTGCTTGCTGGTCATTTGCATATCTGCCTTGGAGGAACCTCTAATCAAGTCACATGTCCATTTTTAAAATCTTTGTCTTGGAGTTGTAGGAGTTCTTTATACATTCCAGATTTAACTCCTCGTCGGAGATATGACTTGCAAACCTTAGCTCCCATTCTGTGGGTGGCCCGGACCCCACATTTTTAATCTTGATGTCAGAGTTACCCATTTTGTTTGTTTGTTTTCTTTTGTCGCCTGTGCTTTCGGTGTCCCACCCCAGAAGTGACCGCCGACCACTGTCATGAAGCTCGCCTGCTCTGGTTTCTCCTGAGGGTTTGATGGTTGTAGGTCTGGCCCATTTTTTTGTTTGTTTGTTTTAAAGGTTTTCTTGTTTCTTTTTTTTAATACATATTTTATTGATTTTTTACAGAGAGGAAGGGGAAGGGATAGAGAGTTAGAAACAATGATGAGAGAGAGAGATATCGATCAGCTGCTTCCTGCACGCCCCTTACTGGGGATGTGCCCACAACCAAGGTATATGCCCTTGACCGGAATCAAACCTGGGACCTTTCAGTCCGCAGACCGATGCTCTATCCACTGAGCTAAACCGGTTTCGGCTCTATAAAGTATTTTTGAATATTACATATTACCTTTTCATCAATATTAACATACATTTTTACAGTAAGAATCGGCCCATTTTTGAAGTAATTTTTATATATGGCATCACGTCAGGGTCCCACGTTGTTCCTGTGCATGTGACTATCCAGACTTCCCGACGTCTGTGGACAAGAAATGCCCGTCTCCCCTTTACCCCTCTGCATCTCCACTCCCATGTCAGATGCTCGAGAGACAGTCTCAGTGGGCGTGTGGGTCTGCGTTCACCCTTGTGTGGTCGGGGGACGGGGGGGCTGGGGGCCGTCATGGGCAGCTGAACAAAATCACAGCATCCATTGCACACACCGAGTGGCCAGACAGACCCTAACAGTGCAGCCAGGATAGACCCTAACCATGGGCAGCCGTGGTCTGAGGGTGGGAAATCCACCAAGTGTGTCCCCAGAGAGAGGAGAGGCCGTGCGGCCCCCGAGTCTCCTCCCTCCGGAAAGCAGTCTTCCGGAGAGAGGGGGGCCGGCGTGAGCAGCGCCCCCCCCGTGACGGCCAGTCTCCAGGAGGGTCTTTTCAGAGGCTGGAGCGCCTTCCCCTGGGGAGACCCTTAACCCCGGGCATCTGTGAAGAGGCCTTTCTGGGCGCTGAGGTCCCTTGTGTGGGTTCTAAACAGAGAACTGAGTTTATTCTTGTACATGTTTTCTGTCCCCAACTTTATCTAAACTTTCCCCAAAAAAGGCTGTGCTCCAATGACAGCCGCTCCAGCTTTTTCTGCTCTTGTTCCTTTGCTTGAGCTTGGGCGAGGGGGGCGGGGAGGGAGTGGGGGAAGGAGAAGGTTCCTTTGCCGGGATGCTGCTAGAATGCCTTTGGCTGGGATGGAGGCCAGTGGAGGGATGTCTAAAGAAACCCAGGACCTCGTCAAAACATATAAATGAGGCCGTGATCGAGTTTAAAGGAAGGGATAGCGGCGTGTAATGTTGGCTACCATACCCAGCAGCCTCAGGTACAGTGGTTCTCCACCTTCCTAAGGCCGAGACCCTTGCATACAGTTCCTCACGGGGTGGTGACCCCCAACCATGAAATGTTGCTACTGTGATGCATCGTGATGTAAATATCTGCATTTTCCGATGGTCTTAGGAGACCCCTGTGAAAGGGTCGTTCGACCCCCCCCCAAAGGGGTCTCGACCCACAGGTGGAGAACCGCTGCTCAGGTAGGTGCACAGGGGGAGCAATTGAAGTGCCGCTCTCTCCGCTAACCCCCCTGGTGCCAGGTGTTTCTAAGACCAGAGACCCGTAGCCGTGGCCTAGCACACTGTGCCCCTGGCGGGTGCTGGGACGATGCTTGGGAGGGGGCAGGACCAAGTGCGAGACATAGAGACCTGGGTCAGAACAGCAGTTGTGAGAATAATAATAATAAAAATAGCCGAAACCGGTGTGGCTCAGTGGATAGAGCGTCGGCCTACAGACTGAAAGGTCCCAGGTTCGATTCCAGTCAAGGGCATGTACCTTGGTTGCGGGCACATCCTCAGTAGGGGGCGTGCAGGAGGCGGCTGATCGATGTTTCTTTCTCATCCATGTTTCTAACTCTCTATCCCTCTCCCTTCCTCTCTGTAAAAATCAATAATATATACATATGTATATGTATATATATGTATGTATATATATATATATATATATATATATATATATATATATATATATATAATAAAAAATAAAAATGGGGGAATAAGGACGCATATGTAATACTTTAATGGATAAAGAAATTGAACAAAAAGAAAAGAAAAAAGAAAAAGGGGCACGTGTCTCCATGCATCGCAGAAGAACAGGTAGGAGTGTGTGACTTTGAATGTGGGGGTGGGGGGGGCGGTGACAAAGGAAGGAGAAGGCAGACTGCTCCAGGTTGGCAGGAGAGAGATGTAATAAGCCAGAGCACCTCATCAGAGGCCGACCCCGGGTCTGCCATGTAACTGGATCTTAACCGCCACCCACCAGGCCTGCGGCGGCGGATAGACGTGCCGAGTGGTGCAGGCGCGGGCTCCGAACAGATGGTCTCTCAGGGCGGCAACCGGGAAACCGGCTCCCGTGGTGGGAATGGTGGGCAGAACCTGATCCCAAGGATGGGGAGGGGTGAGGAGCCTCTGATGGCCCAGGGCCAGCTCAGGGGTCACCGGGGGTCCCCCCTCTCAGGGACCTTCTCCAACAGCGCTGGATTCGCCAGTGGCTCTGCTGTAACTGAGCCGATGGCAGTGGCGGGCAGGGAGCCGGCCTGGAAGCACACTCTCTGGGTTCCTCCACGAACATCCGTCTCACGGGCCCCGCAGGCAACCGAGCCGCGCTGTTTCTGTGCGGGACATTGGCTTACAGCCTCCAGAGCCCGCTCCGGCCTCTTCTCTGCAAAGCCCTCCCCCGGTTCGGTCCGTGCTTTCTGCAAAAAGCTCCCAGCGGACGCCAGGGCACGTAGGTGGGCACTGGAGCTCCGCCGGAGATGCCCTGTGAGAAGCAGCCCCTCGCTGGGCTTGGCTCAGTCATGAGTTTGCTGGTGAGGGCATTCTCTCTCTCTCTCTCTCTCTCTCTCTCTCTCTCTCTCTTTCTCTTTCTTTTCCTGACAAAATGAACACCCCTGGCACCCCTGCGTGGGGCTGTGTGAAAGGCATTTACCAGCTCGCACAGCTATAGACGCTCTGCAAGGACAGGGGCACCGCCTTTGTTCAGGGGTACATTCCCGGCCGCCAGGAGAGTGCCGGCCAGTGGGGAGGTATTGAGGATTTCGCCTCATCATGTAAGTCTGTTTACAGGATAATTGACTGTCACGTGTCGAAGTGAACTGTATGGCAGCAGCGTGAAGGTTGGGAGGAGGACAGAAGGAGAGCGTTGTAGGGTCTCTAGTGCTTCAGGAAATGGTAGATCAGTGGTTCTCAACCTTCCTAAAGCCTCGACCCTTTAAGACAGCTCCTCATGGGGTGGTGACCCCCAACCATAAAATGATTTCTGTTGCTACTTCATAACTGTAATCTTGCTACTGTTATGAACTGTCATGTAAATATCTGATAGGCAGGATGTATTTTCATTGTTACGAATGGAACATAATTAAAGCATAGGCATTAATCACAAAAACAATATGTAATTGTATATTGTGAAATATTTATTTCTAATGACAAATAAGTGAAATTTTGTCTTGAATCGTGGTGTAGCATGGGCAACAGTCTTCCTAGGACAACAGTGAACTATATTGCTACATTTTGCTACACCGAGGAGCGATGTGTTGGTTCCTAAGACCATGGGAAATAGGTGTTTTCCAATAGTCTTAGGCGACCCCTGTGAAAGGGTCGTTCGACCCCCAAAGGGGTCTTGACCCACAGGTTGAGAACCGCTGTGGTAGATGATAGCCCTTGAGATGGGCAGAGAAGATGTAGATATAGGACATGTCTGAATGTTTCTTTAAAACACATGTTTTATTTATGTCTGAGAGGAAGGGAGAGGAAGAGAGAGCTAGAAACATCCATGATGAGAAAGAATCATGGATCGGCTGCCTCCTGCATGCCCCCTACTGGGGATTGAGCCTGCAACCTGGCCGTGTGCCCTTGACCAGAATCGAACCTGGAACTTTTCAGTCCGCAGGCCGATGCTCTATCCACTGAGCCAAACCAGCCAAGGCAGTCTGAATCTTATGTTGATATATAGCCTACCAAGTATCTATCATGTAAGATATATACACTATATCTGTATTATTCATCTTAGCAAATATATGTTGTGACCCCAAAGCAGCCATGAAAATAACAAAACACAGAATAATAAATAAGGCAGTGAGGAGACAGAATGGCATCTGAAGCCCAGAGGAGCCAGAAGAAGAGGACGAGGGAGAAGAACCAGGATCAGATGCAACAACAGAAAACACGCCCGGCCCTGGCTGGCTGGGTGGTTCGATGGTTGATGCTCCATCTGTGCACGGGAAGGGGGCGGGTTCGAGTTCCTGCTCTGTGTTGATCTTTATGTTTTTATTGATTTATTTTTAAATATATTTCATTGATTTTTCACAGAGAGGAAGGGAGAGGGACAGAGAGCTAGAAACATCGATGAGAGAGAGACATCGATCCGCTGCCTCCTGCAAGCCCCCTTCTGGGGATGTGCCTGCAACCAAGGCCCTTGACCGGAATCGAACCTGGGACCTTTCAGTCCGCAGGCCGGCGCTCTATCCACTGAGCCACACTGGTTTCGGCCATCTTGACCTATTTTACAGTGTTGATGTTTGAACTGCATAATAGCGATATGAGTGGGAATTTCAGAGAAGCTGTGTTTATGGTCTAAGACGTTACCATCCTGGTTACCTAGCCACGGTTAGCGAAGCTCTATCTCTTTCCCCGGACATTGGAGGCAGTTGTTTTTGGTGTAAAACCAGCTTCAAGAGTGCCAAACCTCCCAAACAAAAGGCATGTGGCGTACCGGACAGGGCCGCTGTTTTATTCATTGTGAGATTAAGCTAAGCTCCCCTCTCCCGCCTCCCAACCCATGGAGCATGCCTTCGGTGGGCGTTCACTTATTCCCCAGCTCCCGGTAAACATGGGTTGAAAAGCATCCTGTCAGCTTCACTCCCAGCAGCGTGAACATCACAGGGCCGCTCCGAGAGACAAAGGCGCTTTTGTGTTTGGATTTGCACTCCGGCAGCTTCTGGTACTTCTAATACCTGCCGGGTTGGTACTCGCATTCCTTATGTTTGCAGGGGGAGGGGCGGCTTTTCCAGACCAAGACCCAGGCCTCTCTCCGTTCACTGGGCTTCAAGAGGGAAACCAACCAACCAACCAACCAACCAAAAAAAAAAAAAAAAAAAGAGAGGAAGAAACCTGCCGAAACCAGTGTGGCTCAGTGGACAGAGCATCGGCCTGCAGACTGAAGGGTCCCAGGTTGGATTCCGGTCAAGGGCACGTACCTTGGTTGTGGGCACATCCCCAGTAGGGGGCATGCAGGAGGCGGCTGATCGATGTTTCTCTCTCATCTATGTTTCTAACTCTCTATCCCTCCCCCTTCCTCTCTGTAAAAGATCAATAAAATCTATTAAAAAACAAAAACAAAAAGAGGAAGAAACCCAAACCTTGTCCAGCCACACTGTAAGGCCGTGGGTGCAAAGTGACAAACCAGGGGGATCTCAGCGACATCTCACCCTTCCCTGCCCCCTCCACAGCGAGGTTCACCATCAGGCACCTCCGTCTGCCCAGGACGGAGCCCGGGTGTCTGTCCGAGCATCGTGAGCGACTGTCCACCTGCTGGATTTCCTGGTGACAGGAAGCAACCCCCCTGAGGTGCTCCCAGGACCTCCTTCCGGAGTCCGGGCCTCTGACCTCCGCGTCGAGATGAAAAGGCTAGAAATTCCCTCGGGAGCGCCACGGCCTCTCGGCCACCGGACAAGTGACGTGTGTCGGTCTGATCACCTGTGTCCGTGGGGTGCACGCGCCGAGAGACAAGACAGGGGTCGGCGAGGGTCGGTGTGGGGAGAGCGGAGGGGGATTTCCAAGCAAAGGAGGAGAGACTCCTTTGCAGCAGCTGCCGAGCTGCAGGGAAACGGAGACGCGAAGACACTCCCTGTGCGTGTCTTTCGTTCCCAGCAAGGTTTGCTTCCTGTGTGAAGTTCATGTCGGAGGCCTGCAGGCCGCTCGCTCAGCTGGGGTTTCACCGGATGTGAGGGTGCTGAGGCCGGGCCTGGGACCACTGCACGGGGCTTTCTGTGGACGGGCCCGGGCTGGGCTCTGGCAGAGGTGGGCGGGTCCTTGTTTAATCTCAGGGGCCGTGGGCACGGCCAGGGCTACGGCTCTGGGAGCGCTGAGGGCCTTGTCTCGCTGTCACTAGACAGACCTGTTACCCTTCAGATGGGCCTCCTGCTGACCTTGACCCCTGTGCCTCCTCCTGACAGTGTGTTCTTTGGGGGTTTCTTCCAGGGGAGTCCCCTCTCCTGCAGTCCGGCCCCATCTCCCCTTTATGGTTGAGAAAAGGACTCCCCCTCCCTGGGCATTTGTGGGGGTTACAGTGCGAACATTCCAGGTGCTGCAGGTAGAAGGTGGGAGACACAGGTTCAGGCCCACATGGCGGGGCCAGAAGCCTGAGAGACGCGTGCTGGTTAGTCAAAGGCAGAGAAAGAGAGAGAGAGAGAGAGAGAGAGAGAGAGAGAGAGAGAGAGAGAGAAAAGAGAGGAGGAAATGCTGCCGGAGGCCAGGCTCTGGGAGGTGGTGCAGAGCGTGGCTGACGGCTCGCCAGCCGCAGTTCTCCAGGCAGAAATGGTGTCTGTGCCCAGGACTCAGGCCCCGTGCCACTGAGGGTGACGGCGGGGCCAGAGCTGGGAGCGGCCTCAGCCCTGCGGCCCTGCCTCGGAGCCCGCGGGCAGCTGGGAGGGGGTCCTGGGCAGAAGCACCATTTGGGGGTGCAGGGCTCTCAGAGAGGTTCCCGCCAGGAGGGCTGGCCAGGCCTCCCCCGGTGCCGAGCCCTCGGCGCGCACCCTCCCTCTGAATGCCCTTCACGGCCCTGTCACGCGGGCACCGCTTTCTGGAGGAGACTCCGCTCGGAGAGGGAGAGGGCACAGCAGCGGAGGGGGGGGGGCGGACAGGAGCCAGGCAGCCTGACCCGGGAACCCCGAGCTTCCTCCCCCCCAGGAGGGCACAGGCAGCCGCAGGGATGTGCCATTGGGCACCATCAGTACCCGTCTGACCTTCCAGGCGTTGCCCAGGGCAGCTCGGTGGGTGAGGGAGGACCCATAGGACACCCCTGTCTGCCAGGCCTCCTCGCCCCCACCTTGCCCTTCCCGCCTCAGCCCGGGACTGTGACCTAGGTCTCCGGCTTCCGCTAGACCAGCGGTTCTCAACCCTCCTCAGGCCGCGACCCTTGCATACAGTTCCTCATGGGGTGGTGACCCCCAACCATGAAATGTTGCTACTGTGATGCATCGTGATGTAAATATCTGCATTTTCCGATGGTCTTAGGCGACCCCTGTGAAAGGGTCATTCGACCCCCCAAGGGGTTGCGACCCACAGGTTGAGAACCACTGTGTTGGACCTTCACCCCCGGTGGCAGGTGGATGCCGGGCTCCTCTCCGCCCCGATGCACCTTTCTGCTGGGCGAGGGGCGGGGAGCAGGCCGATGCCAAGGGGCCGGGCTCAGGGGGGGCAGCAGAAGGGTGTGCTCTGGTCTCTGAGCCCCAAAACCCCTCCCCGGGTCACCCCGCTCCTGGCGGTCCGAGGATCGGGGAAACGCAAAAGCAGTGCCAGCGCCGTGTTTAGGGGAATTTTAAGCCGGGGAGTCCCCTCCCCTGTCCCTCCCGCATCCCCCTTCCCCTATCCCCTCCCCTGCCCAGGTTGGGGCATCACCCACAGGGCACGCGCTGGAGCCCTCGCCCCAGTGGGTCCTGGCCGGGCCAAGCGGGGGTTCGGCCAGACGCAGCCGCCGGCAGAGGGCGCGCGGGGCCCGCGGAGCGCGGCGCTGGAGGGGGGCTCGCCGCTCGGAGGGCGCGGGGCGCGGGCTGCATCGGGGCGGGCGGCTCTGACCGCAGCCCCGGAGCGAGCGGCGGCGGCGGCCCGGGCGGAGGTGGCGGAGCGCGCGGGGCGCACGGAGGAGCGGGGCGCGCGGCGAGCGGGGCGCGGAGCCGGGAGCGCGGTGAGTAGGGCGGCCGCGCTCCGGACTCTCCCCGGCGGGGACCTGGGGCAGCGCAGGTCCGGGGGCGGCGGGGGCGGTGGTGGGTGGGGAGCAGCCGGCAGGGTCCTGGGGGACGGGGAAGGGGGGCGGGAGGGCGCTGCTCTCAGCTGCGAGGACTCACTTGGGGCTCCAGCGTCCCCATTGGTCTCGGGCGCGCTGTCACGTGTTGTCCGAGGGTCTGGGGGCCCGCGGGGTTGAGGGTGGGGAACCAGGGGGACCCGTGCTCACCTGAGCGCCCCCCGCTCCTTCCCACCCGCACCCCGGGAACCACGTGGGGCCGTGCCCGCCACTCAGCCTGTCAAGCGAGGCCCGCCCCCGGGGCAGGGAGGGGCGGGAGGCGGTGGGCTGTGCCGGGGGAACCAGCGCCCCGCTGGGTGCCAGCGCGCTGGCTCTCTGCCTCCCGCTCCCACGGGCTCTGGGGAGGTGGTGGCCAGCGTCCCGGGCGGCGCAGGCCCTGCCCTGAGAGGCCAGAGGTCGCCCCAGGGGCACCCCGCGTTTGGCCGGGGGAGGGGGCGGAAAGCAAGCAAAGGGGGGGGGATGCCGCCCTTCCCCAGGGCGCTGCCACCCACCCGCACCCGAGCGCCCTTCCCTGTCTCATCCGCCCAGACCCTCTCTCACCCCGGAGGCAGAGGAGCAGCCGGCTGTGCGCCCCCGGAGGGTCTCTGCGCCTCGGGGACCCCGGGTGCGCCCCCCACCCCGGGCAGGGTCGGGCACGGCTCCTGGGCACCCTGCAGCGGCGCTCCCCTAGCCACCGCCACCGGCGCCACCGAGAGACGACACCCCGAGGCGAGGTAGGTGGCTGCTGGCACGGGGACTGGGCTCGAGGCGGCGTGGAGGTGCGATCTGCTCAGTCTCGGCATCTTTGCTTTTCAGGGCGTTTGGGGAGCCGCGTGCGTGGAGCCGGGGGTTCGGAGGAGCCTGGCGTGCGTGCTCGGCTGCGCCCGGGCCCCGGAGTGTGACTGTCACTGCCGGGCTCGGGAGAGAGGCCGCGGGCTCGGATGGAGAGCGTAGAGCGTGCTAAAAGCCACCGCCTCCCATGGGAATGGAAGGGCCCGCCGGTGGCCATGCCGGTGACCTGGAGCGAGCGGGTCAGCAGGCGGCCGTAGAGAGAGCCGGCGGCTCCTTCCCAGAGGGGGGGACTCGGGGGCCCAGGGCCGGCTCCTTCAATCCGTGGAGCAGCCCTCATAGAGAACGCCCCTGAGGTCCTGCACCCCGGGCAGCCAGGGGCTGCCTGCCCCCTGCCCCCTGATCACTGCTTAGGAAGGTGAGGGACCTCAGGTCCCCCCCCACACACACCGCACGTCACCCCCACTCTCCCCAGAAGATGAGGGCCCCGAACACCTCGGCCGCCTCCGCCACGGACAGGGCCGGGCTGGCGGCGGCTGCACAGCGCGACTTCTCCTTCCGCCTGCTCACCGCCTGCTTCCTGTCGCTGCTCATCCTGTCCACGCTGCTGGGCAACACGCTGGTGTGCGCGGCGGTCATCCGGTTCCGGCACCTGCGCTCCAAGGTGACCAACTTCTTCGTCATCTCGCTGGCCGTGTCGGACCTGCTGGTGGCCGTGCTGGTGATGCCCTGGAAGGCCGTGGCCGAGATCGCGGGCTTCTGGCCCTTCGGCGCCTTCTGCGACGTGTGGGTGGCCTTCGACATCATGTGCTCCACGGCGTCCATCCTCAACCTGTGCGTCATCAGCGTGGACCGCTACTGGGCCATCTCCAGCCCCTTCCGCTACGAGCGGAAGATGACGCCGCGGGCGGCCTGCGTCCTCATCGGCGTGGCCTGGACCCTGTCCGTGCTCATCTCCTTCATCCCCGTGCAGCTCAGCTGGCACAAGGCGCGGTCCCCCGATGCCACCGCCGCCGCCACCGCCGGGCCCTCGGGGGCGGCCAACGCCACGTCCCCCGGCGGCGAGGCGCCCGACAACTGCGACTCCAGCCTGAGCAGGACCTACGCCATCTCCTCCTCCCTCATCAGCTTCTACATCCCCGTGGCCATCATGATCGTCACCTACACCCGGATCTACCGCATCGCCCAGAAGCAGATCCGCCGCATCTCGGCCCTGGAGAGGGCGGCCGTCCACGCCAAGAACTGCCAGGCGGCGCCGGGCAACGGGAAGGCGGTCGCCGCGGCCACCGCCGCCGCCGAGGGCGCGCAGCCCGAGAGCTCCTTCAAGACGTCCTTCAAGCGGGAGACGAAGGTGCTCAAGACGCTGTCGGTGATCATGGGCGTGTTCGTGTGCTGCTGGCTGCCCTTCTTCGTCCTCAACTGCATCGCGCCCTTCTGCGGCTCCGGCGGAGAGGCGCGGCCCTTCTGCATCGACGCCATCACCTTCGACGTGTTCGTGTGGTTCGGCTGGGCCAACTCCTCCCTGAACCCCATCATCTACGCCTTCAACGCCGACTTCCGCAAGGCCTTCTCCAGCCTCCTGGGCTGCTACCGGCTCTGCCCGGCCGCCGGCAACGCCATCGAGACGGTGAGCATCAACAACAACGGCGGCGCCGTCTTCTCCAGCCACCACGAGCCCCGCGGCTCCATCTCCAAGGACTGCGACCCGGTGTACCTGATCCCGCACGCCGCCATGGGCTCCACCGCCGCCGCCGAGGGCCCGCCGAAGGAGGAGGGGGCGGCGGCCGGGCCCCTGGAGCAACGGCTGTCCCCAGCCCTGTCTGTCATCTTGGACTACGACACGGATGTCTCTCTGGGCAAGATCCAGCCCCTCGCACAGAACGGACAGCACCCCACCTGAACTCCGAGGGGGGACTCCTGCCAGCCGGGCTCGTGTCCCTCCCCACAAGCCCCCCGGCCCCAGCCAGAGGTGGGGGGGGGAGAGGGGTGTCTGGGGCTTGCAGTGCAGAGCAGAGGGGCTCGGTGAGACGCGGGGTGTCAGGCGAGCCTGCCTCTGCTGCTTTTCCGCCAACACAACTCACTCTGTGTAAACGTGCATCCCCGGGGGGTTTTCTGCGTTCTTTCCTGGGGAGTCACATGTGGGGGCGAGGGCTCGCGGGAGCCGGGTCGTTGGCTCCGAAGGCATTGGTGAAGCGGAAACCGGCCCTGTGTCTCAGGACGCGGAAATAGGGCAGAGAAGCCACAGCGAGCGGCTGCGTGTCCCATGTAAGCCGCTCCGGGAAGGAGGGTGGCGGGCGGAGGGGCGGGTGCTCACCGGAGCACAGCTCGCCTGGCGGGGAGGTGGGTGCCTGCCTTCCCCCGTGACCCCCACCCCCACCCCCCGCGAAGGATTGAGCCTCACGGCCCGGCTGCGATGGCTGTGGCCGTCGGCAGAACCGAGGGAATGCTTTGTGGGCCTCGGTGTTATTTATTTATTGTGCCATAGGGATCTTTCTAACTTATTCCAATAAACCTGTGTCATCCTATGGAACAGGACACACGGAGACCTTCCCATCACGCGTCTGCCCTCTCCACTCGCACTGGATCGGCCCTGGGGAGCGAGCCCGCGGCCTCGCTGAGACGCCCCGGGGCCCGGCCGCTTCCGGCAGGAGCTGTGTGCTTCCTGGCCGGGACCCGCTGTTCTGTAAATACCTTTCCAGAAGCCGGCGTGCGAGGAAGCCCGCCCCCGTGGTGCCCTCTCAGTGGCAGCAAGCAGCACACGCCGCTCTGGACGTGTGTGAGGGAGCCCGCCCTCTCCCCGCCTCCGCTCAGCCCCCATGTCAGACAGAGAGAGCTTTTCTGGGCCAGACCGGAGCCGTCCTGGCTGGCTCTGCGCACAGTGCGGACGGTGGGGGGCTCCTGGCTCCCGAGTCCGGCTGCCACCGCCCCCCTCTCTCCCCCGGGGTCAGAGGGCACTTCCTGCCCCTCCTCTCACCGGTCCGGGCCGCGGCTGCCCTCTGCAGTGCTTTCCTCCGCACTTAGAACCGCTTTTTAAACCGTCTCCGTGTCAGTGGTTCCCTAACAACTAGTGCCTCATGACCCTGCTCCCGTAAGACACTTCTTTTGGAAACAAAACGAACAGGAGACCCCGCTCTCGGGCGTGCCGAGCGTCCCCCAGCCACCGGTGTCTCTGTGACCCACGCCAGCCGCCCTCCCCGCTCTGGGCCACGTTCCTGTGTCACCGGCAGGGCTGTACGACAGCCCCTGCTCACCCTCGCGAGGCACCGATCCCCGCGGGGCACGGCGAGAGGGTTTCTGTGCCACGCGGACAGCGTTTCCCGGTGGGTGAGCCGCGGACTTGCCGTGCAGAGGAGACGGGGTGGGGGGGAGCGGGGAAAGGGGGAGCCGGGAAGCCCGCTGCTGGCCTCCGTGACCTCCCGCGGCGGGTCAGTGTGACGTGACCTCCGTGTGACGTGTGCATGGTGGACGTGCGCTGCCCGGACTGCTGTTTGCTTTCTGACACCCAATAAAACCCTTCTGTGAACGCACACCAGCCCCGGTGAGCCGTGTGGCCTTTGTTAGACGTGCTTTAGAGGCTGAAACACGCCGGGCCTGCGAGGCAGGAGACGGGGGGAGGGGGACGGGTGTCAGGCTGGGTCCCCTTCTTCTTTCTAATGCACGTCACGGGGGGCTGGCCGCGTGGAAGCAGGGGAGCGCTTTGATCCGGGCGACCTTCTCCTGTTCCCTTCTGCCTGAGAGACGTTCCTTTTTTTTTTCCCGTTTCTTTTTCTATTTAAAAAAGAAACCCTTCGCCGAAACTGGTGTGGCTCAGTGGATAGAGTGTCGGTCTGTGAACTGGGGGGTCCCAGGTTCGATTCCGGCCAAGGGCATGGACCTTGGTTG
>PVJN01041046.1:0-18969 GCA_004026805.1 Lasiurus borealis
GAGAATATTAGATGATTCAGATAATAAGTCAGGGCCAAATGGCTTGACATTCTAAGATACATTTTGTTGCCCCTTAGGCGATATCCCTGGTATTTCATCCCTCCTACTCACCACCCTCACCTCAAGGGATTCTTCCAGCCCACAACAGCTAGGACTAAGAGTACATGATAGGCAAGACATGGTCCGTTACCCAACAGAAACTACAGTCTAGTTAAGAAGACAAGCAAATAATTACAATATGAATGATAATTAAAGGCAATACTTGAAAAACTGTAAGGTTAAGAAGGCTTGCCAAAATTGGTTTGGCTCAGTGGATAGAGTGTTGGCCTGGGGACTGAGGGGTCTCAGATTCGATTCCGGTCAAGGGCACGTACCTTGGTTTCGGGCACATCCCCAGTGGGGGGCTTGCAGGAGGCAGCTGATCGATGTTTCTCTCTCATCCATGTTTCTAACTCTATCTCTCTCCCTTTCTCTTGGTAAAAAAATCAATAAAATATATATATATATTTTAGAAAAGGTGAAATTACACCTAAGCCAAAACTTGAAGGATAAATAGGAGATACTAGGCAGTGGTAAGGCATTTGAGAAAGAGTATTCTAGGGAGAGAGAACAGTATATGCAAAAGTCCTGCAGCAAGAAAGCACATCCGAAGAGATGGGAGAGCTGGGGAATAGGGAGGTCAAAGTAGAGGGTGTACTAAGAGGCAGATGATGCTGGAAAGACCAAGAAGGGCCTCATAAGACATATGGAGCTGTTTCATCATTCACTTAACAAAGTATTCATTGAGTTCCTACAATGTGCCAAAGCACTGTCCTCTGAGAAATTATATTCTAACTGGAGGAGACTATAAGCAAATGTGTGAATAAACCAGAAAAATATCATATTGCTAAGTGCTACACAAAGGATTAAAAGAGGTGATGTTATAGAAAGTATATAGGTAGCTACTTTATTTATTTTTTGGAGGTAGCTACTTTAGAATCATTGGAAAGTCAGGGTAAGACCTCTCTGAGGTGACATTTAAAAACAATGCTCTGGCCAGGGTTGCTCAGTTGTTAAAGCACTGGCCCACCCACCCGAAGGGTCTCAGGTTCGATTTCTAGTCAAGGGCACGTACCTGAGTTGCAAGTTCTACCCCTATCCCTGGTTGAGCCATACATGGCTGGGGCATATTTGGAAGGCAACTAATCGATGTCTTTCACATCAATGTTTATCTCTCTCTCTCACGTCCCTCTCCCTCCCACCCTTCCATTCTCTCTAAAAATCAATGGGGAAAATATTTTCAGGTGAGGATGAACAAAAAAACAAATGGGTATCTCAGTAAAAAGAAAACAGTAATTCAAAGATCTAGGGAAAAAACATTCTAGGTGGGGGTAATAGTACATGCAAAAGCCCAACAGAAAGATCACTAAGATTTTTTAAACAGAAGTTAGATCACAATTATTCTCTCTCTCTCTCTCTCTCTCTCTCTCTCCTTCCTTCCCTCCCTCCCTCCCTCCCTCTCTCTTTTTTGGTTAATCCTCACAAATCTAACCTGTAACCCTGCAGTCCAAGGGCTGACGCTCTATCCACTAACCAAAACAGGCTAGGGCTTACATTTTATTTTTATATTCTTAAACATGTTTTTATTGATTTCAGAGAGAGAAAAGAAAAGGGAGAGATAGAAATATTAATGACGAGAGAATTAATGATAAGCTGCCTCCTGCATGCCCCACACTGGGGATCAAGCCTGCGACCTGGGCGTGTGCCCTGACTGGGATTTAAAGCATGATGTCCTGGTTCATAGGTCAACGCTCACCCACTGAGCTATGCCAGCCTGGCCAGGGCTTACATTTTATAAAGCTTAGTCTGGCTGCAGTGAGGAGAATGGAATGGAAGTGGGAGACGATAAAATCAGGACTGGAGACAAAGACTGTGGTGGAGGGGGGAGGGGGGAGAGGAAGAAGAATAGAACAACAACAGTAACAACAACGAAGACTAAGAAGACAAAGGAAAGTGGAGAGAAGAGGAAAAAGAGGGAGGGGATGGGAGGAGAATGAGGAGCCAACTATGATGATGATAACAGCTAACATTCACATAGCACTTAATAGTTGACAATCCATCCCTAAGCAGATATTCACAGATACTCTATTTTACAAATAAGGAAACTAAGGTACAGAGTAGTAACAATGAAGAAGGAATGAAAGGATTCAAGAAATATTGGGGAGGCCCTAGCTGGTTTGACTCATTGGATAGAGCATTAGCCTGTGGACCAAAGGGTCCCAGGTTCGATTCTTGTCAAGGGCACGTACCTCAATTGCAAGCTTCTTCCCAGCCCAGGTCCTGGACGCATGCTGGAGGCAACCAATCAATTTGTTTCTCTTACATCGATATTTTCCTCTCTTTCCCTCTCTCTTCGACTCTCTCTAAAAATCAATGGGAAAATATCCTGAGGTGAGAATTAAAATATATATATTCATTGGGGAGCACAAGTCCTAGGGATAAGCTTGTTGTCAACTGTGCAAAGGGAAGTGAGGACTTAAAAATTACTACTAGGCTTTGGGGCCTAACAACTCTGTGGGTCAATGGGGCTGTTTACCATGTGACAGAACACTAGATAAGAAGCAAGTGGGAAAGAGCAGGAGACTGCATTTTATCAAGTTGGCAAAACAACCCAATGGAATCATCCATATAAGTAGTTGGAGAAAGATTTGGGAATCATCCACGTGTAGATGGAAACTGAAGCCATCAGAGAGATTGGGATCACCTAGGGAAGACTATGAGAAAAAGTGGGGGAAAGGCCTAGGAACAGAATGGTGACACTGAAAACACAACAAGAATCATTCATAATAAAAAAAAAATTGGAAGAACCTTAATGTCTCTTGATAGTAAAATAGCTAAATAAAATACAGTATACCTATTCTATGAAATATTATACAGTAGCCAAAAAGAATAGGTATCTAAGAATATTTTTTCCATTGATTTGTAGAGAGAGTGGGAAAGTAGAAGAGAGAAAGGAAGGGGAGAGAGAGAGAGAAACATCGATTGGTTGCCTCCTGCATGGGCCCCTACTAGAACTGGGGAATCTGCAACCAAGGTATGTGCCCTTGGCCCACAACTGAACCCTTGACCCTTTGGTCCTTGGGCCGGTGCTCTAACCACTGAGAAAACTGGCCAGGGCAGAATAAGTATCTTCATGTACCAACATGGAATACTATCAAGGCACACTACTGAATCAAAAGACAGAAATAACACAATAATACATAAAATGTAACCCTATTTGTATAAATAAATAAAATGCAAAAGTTATACTTTAAATTTTTTCTGGCTCATACATATATATACAAATATACAGAAAAAGGTACACTCTGAACCAACAGGTTACCTCCGAGGAATAGAAATAATTAAAATGTGGGAGCAGGAGTATTCAAAATATCTACAATGTTCTGATTTTTTTTAAAGATCTGTTCTTTGTAAAAGTAAACAGCAATTTTTCAAAAAACGGGAATTTGTACTGGCTTCTCAACTTTGCTGTGAACCAAATTGTTCTTAAAAAAAAAAAAAACCTTAATTTTTTTTAATGGGCAGAAGAGGGAGCCTACAAAGGACATCCTTTGCTTTAGATACTAAATTTTCTGTCCCTTCCAACCCCACACTGGCCTTTATGTTCTGATCTTCTGGCTTTCCATCTGCCTTTCTCTGTACCATTAATACCAAGCTCCATAATTCCATGCTCTATTCTGATTCCTTAAGCCTGGCCACTAATCCCCTAGCCTGGCCAGAGCCCCAGGAGAGGAGGTTAGACACCAAAATCCTACATAAACATGGGAGAATGAGTATAGATGCCAGCATGAAGGACAGGGATCAACTAGCCTTGCTGGCCAGCAGAAGTATCAAATGAGAAAAGGTATATGAAAGTCTGAAAGCAGCTTTGCAGTGCTGGGGAATGGGGCAGAGGGCAGTCAGGCAAAATCAGGCAGAGGTAGTTAAACTGAAGAAAGAACCAATTGCACTTATAAAAATTCCAAGTGACGTATTGTAATATGATATGGTGAAAAGCAGGTTTACAATAAAAGGAAGAGACACTACATTCTGTGAAGGGGTCAAGAGCAGAGTATGTGGAGATATGTGTCTAGGGATATCTAGAAAAATCACCTCATATCAGAGCAGTAATTTCAGGAGACACAGTATAAAAGTTTAAAAACTGGAGCAGCAGAACGCAGCCAGGAATTTGGCTATCTCCTGGGAAAAAAAAAGAGATTCTACAAATGAGAAAAAAACACTGAAGAAAGCCTTTCCTTCTGTAAACCAAGGACAGAGAGAGAGCGCGAGTGGCAAATCTCTAGAGATTGTGCTCTTAACTTGCAATTTTCTGAGGATAAAAGACAATATACTTGGTCTCCATGTTTTCCTGGTTACCCAAAGAAATGATACTGCCTAAGTCTTACGCAAGGCTGATTCATCACCAATTAGTCTATATCACAGCCTGATGAGTCTTATGTCTCACACATTCACATACCAGACAGCTCTAGAAAGAAAACAACCTGATGTGAGCTGTCAAAGTCCTCTCAGATACCTGACCTCACCCTCTAGGGTAGGTTTCATTTCAAAACTGAAAGGGATTGAAGGGCTGGGGAAATCCAAAGATCAACATAACTAGGAATAGGTGATTCCCAATAAAACAGGGTCCCAAGCTGAAACTCAAAACAGAAACCAGACCACTGATAAGACACAGTTTATGGTATCTGTGTCCAAGCCTTCAGATGCCATTTTTATGTTTTCCAATATATACAATAGGGCATGGCCATGATTATCCAACTTCTGATAACTAAATATCTAATTTTCCAAGGGTTCAATCAACTTCCTGGCTTTATTAAGTTTTAGAGCTTTGGGGTAGTTCCAATAACTGAGATACTAGGGAACTGGTGAATTTTGCAGTCCTTTAAGTGGACCACATTTTAATTATAATGAATTTAATCATTTCTTCTTCTTTCGGCAAAATTCCTCTCTCATTAAACAATTTCCAAGTTGTTCATGATGGCCCTCTCGTTAGAGCAATATCCAATACAACGAAAGTCTCTCATAAAGGAGTCAGGGTATTTGCTTGAGATACATTTTAACTAGTTTAGTGACCTTGGGGCTCAGTTTCCTCATCTATAAAATAAGGAGCCGGAAACAGATGGAAGGAAAGCAATAAAGCTTCTTTGAACTAAGGAAAGACTTAAGTTTTAGGTCTAAAAGGTTCACCAAGTGGCAAGCAAGTGTTATTTTAAAAAGACACACAAAGGATATCATGGCGAAACATAAAGCACAAAGAAAAATTTACAAACTTGCAGAAAGAAAACAGGTTATTACTTACAAAGAGAAAAGTGCCGCCTTGACCGGTTTAGCTCAGTGGAGAGAGCGTCAGCCTGTGGACTGGGAGTTCCTGGGTTCAATTCCAGTCAAGGGCACGTGGCTTGGTTGCGGGCACATCCCCAGTGGGGGGTATGCAGGAGGCAGCTGCTCAATGTTTCTCTCTCATCAATGTTTCTGGCACTCTGTCCCTCTCCATTCCTCTCTGTAATAAATCAATAAAATATATTAAAAAGAAAAAAAGAAATAAAAGAAAATAGTGCCAAAACCAGTTTGGCTCAGCGGATAGAGCATCAGCTTGCGGACTGAGAAGTCCCAGGTTCAATTCCGGGCAAGGGCACACCTTGGTTGCAGGCACATCCCCAATAGGAGTTGGGCAAGGGGCAGCTGATTGATGTTTCTGGCTCTCTATCCCTCTCCCTTCCTCTCTGTAAAAAATCAGTAAAATATATATAATAAAAAAAGTGAAAGAAAAAAATATCCTATTGGCATAGGACTTTTCATCTCTATCACTAGGAACTGAAGACAGTAAAAAGCTGCATTCAGACTTTGAAGAGACTAGTATTATTCAAGAATGTTAAATCCATAAAGATATCACTTATATACATGAAGGTTAAAAAAAAATAGCTGGGTATATAAGAACCTAGAAAGTATCACCCATGTCCCTTTTCTAAGAAAATCACTCAAAGAAGTATCCTAATCAAATTAATATTTAAAACTGGAACAAAGCTGGAAAATACAAAGTATATAAAGATGTTTTTCCCCTTCCCTCAAAAAAACCATTTCATGAGGTTGTACCAGATGACTTCTGATGGCCTTTGCCAGTACAGGCAAAAACTGCCCTGAACACAACCAGCCCAGGCAGTCCGGGTTTGTGAGTCGTTCGTCACCTAGTGGTTTGATGAAGTAAATGCAGTTTCATCAAGTGCCTGAATAAACCACCAGCCATTTTGTGAGCTCTGTGTACAGGACAGCAACCTGATATCCTAGAGATTGCAAGAGTAGGAGACTACCGCCAGACTCATATATAATTGTATAGATTCAGCTCATTATCCATTTATTTCCCCAAAATATGTGAAGGGCCCACACTTTGTGCCTAACTAATCACAAGAAGCATAAATTTGTTGCAAGGCTGAACTTACAAAGTAGTAAGAGATAGAGATTGCTTCTGTGCAGACTAATCTGAATTGAATGCAAGTTTAGATGCTACAAGAAAACTGCAGCCCTGGCCTATTTTTCTCATTGGTTAGAGTACTGATTTGGGAACTGAAGGGTCATGGGTTCAATTCCTGGTCATGGGCACATACTAGGTTGCAGGTTTGCTCCCTGGTCGGGGTGCTTGAGGGAGGCAACCAATTGATATGTCTCTCTCTTAGATGTTTCTCTCTCTGTGTCCCTCCCTTCCATTCTCTCTAAAAAGAAAAAAAAAATACCCTCTAAAAAATATTCTAGAATGAGGATTAAAAAAAAATTTTTTTAAGAAAATTATAAATATGCTTTATAAATACGAAGAATGTCTCCCAATATTCATAAGATTGGTATGTGGTAGACTGTATTTCTTCTGTATGGTTCCAGGGGACAGGCCTAAAATGGTTATCAAATTATATTACAATTCAAAACAAGAAATAACTTCCTACCAATGAGAGCTATTTAACAATATAATGGGACTCCTCAAGAAGTGATGAGTTCCTCAGCAATGGAAGTATTCAAAAGGAACTTGGATGGTTATCTGTCAGGGAATGACAGAAAGCATTCCTGTAACTAACTGGATGGCAATCTGGAGATGGGAGCTTGACTATATTATATTACTACACAGGCTCTTTCCAACTCCAAGGATCTATCATTCTAAATCAGCAGTTTTCAACCTGCGGGTAGAGACCCCTTTTGGAGTCAAACGACCCTTTCACAGGTGTAGCCTAAGACCATCGGAAAATGCAGATATTTACATCACGATACATTACAGTAGCAAAATTTCATGGTTGGGGGTCACCACCACATGAGGAACTGTATGCAAGGGTCGCGGCCTTAGGAAGGTTGAGAACCACTGTTCTAAATAAAACAAAAACAAAACAATCAAACAAAACCCACTAATAAATAAAAAGTCCTCCCTCTGCTTTTTTTTTTTCCAGTTCCAACCAGTCATTATAATTTAGTGGATTTGATACCATTTTCCACTTGAGTAAATGTAGACAAAGTATTTACCTCTATTTGCTTCACTTTCATTATCTGTAAATATACAAGTACTTACCTCATAATATTACTATGAAGATTAAGTAATATAATGCTTTATAAAGTACTTAAAACAGTGCCTATCACATAGAAAGTATATAAAACTAGCATCTTGAAAAAGAAAGTGAACTGGGGAGGTAAGGGGTAGTTTGGAAAGTGAAACCTAAATGTGCTGCTTGTTTTAGTTATCTATACCCAACCCTCAACCAAAGCATTCCGGACTGTTGCTGGCCACAGGCAAGGTTCCCTTGGCAACCATCCTCAAAAAAGAGATCAGACCTACCTTCTTCAGGAAGGAAACTCACTTTCTGCCCAGAACTCTGGCATCTTCCCTGCACAAAGCAGACTCCCTAAAACCTCATAAACACCACTGCTTCAAAATCAAGAAGCTGAGCTAGTATTACTCTCCTCATTTCATATGATCAATCACAGAACATCAGAGGTAGGAGGGATCCATCTCAGAGACGGTTCAGAGTGATACATTTGCTTAATGAATGTAGACAATATGGCTGAGAAAAGTGAAGTTCTGAATCAGGCAAGTTGGTGATAGGGTCAAGACAAGATCACCCTGGCCGGTATGGTTCAGTTGGTTGAGTATCATCTTATGTACCATAAGGTTGCTGGTTTGATTCCAGGTCAGGAAACATGCCCAGGTTGTGGGCTCTATTCCCAATGGTGGGTAACAAGGAGGCAGCTAATCCATGTTTCTCTCTCCCTCCCTTCCTCTCTGTAAAATCAATAAAAATAATAATGAGGAGGAAGATCACAGGCCCAACACTCAAAATCTTCCCATTTTTTTAATGGGAAAAACAACTGGTCTTACTAAGCCACCAGGCCCATTTTTCTTTTTCTTTTTTTAATATATTTTATTGATTTTTCACAGAGAGGAAGGGAGAGAGACAGAAAGTCAGAAACATCGATGAGAGAGAAAGATTGATCAGCCGCCTCCTGCACACCCCACAGTGGAGATGTGCCCACAAGCAAAGTACATGCCCCCAACCGAAATCTAACCTGGGACCTTTCAGTCTGCAAGCCGACGCTCTATCTACTGAGCCAAACCGGTCTCGGTTAGGCCCACTCTTTACACAGGTAAGGGAGGACTAAGAGCAGTAGAGTGTAAAGGTTAAAAAAGCATGGATGCTGGAGCCAGATTGCTTATTCAGATCCCAGTTGTACCACTCACTGTGTAATTTTAAGCCAGTTTCCTAACCTCTCTTTGTTTCTATAAAATGGGATAAGAGCAACTATTTTACAGCATTATTTTAAGGATTAGATGAGATAATCCATGTAAAATTCATGGCACACAGAAAGTGTTCAACATATACATTGCTCTACTTCTCATCATTACCAGGTGCATTAAGAAGAGAAATAAATCATACTAACAAGAGACCAGACAAGCTTCTACTTCTAATCCAAAGAACACTGGGAAGGGCACAAGTGTTTATTCAGCTGTTTCCTGGCCAGGAAACACCCTATAGGTTAGTTATGGAAAAGACCATCATTAACCCACCACTCATTTATTTTTTTGGATCTAAGTAAGAATCAACTCAAAGAATAATCAAGCACATGCTATGGTGGTAAGATGCTTCAGATAACAAGTGAAGATTAGTTAGGTCCAAACCCAAGCCTAACTTTTACATCTATGTTTACCTCAGGTGGGACAATATGCAATTCTTATCCAGTCTCTTCCCCTCAACCCATGAAGGTGGTGTAATGTAATGGTTAAGAAAGAATTCTGAAGTCTGGCTGCCTTGGAGCAAATCCCATCATTTATTTGCTGTGTCATTTAGGCAAAAAAAAACCTTACCTCTCTCTAAGCTTTGTTTCTCCATCTGTTAAATGAGGATAACAATTATTTTAATTATGATAACAGCTGACATTTGGTGACCATTTTCTATGTGCCAAGCCCTATGCTAAGCACTTTATATGGGTTACATTATTTTAATCATTACAACAATTTTATAAAGAAAGTACTATTATTACCCTCATTTTACAGATACAGATGAGGAAAATGAAGTATTTCTCTTTTCTTATCCAAGGCCACATGGCTAGTTGCTGGCAATGCTTGGCTCCATGGACAGAGCATCGGCCTGTGGACCAAAGGGTCCCAGGTTCGATTCCAGTCCAGGGCATGTGTCTCGGTTGCAGGCTTCCCCCTGGTCTGGGCCCTAGTCAGGATTCCTGCAGGAAGCAACCAATTTATGTGCTTCTCTCAAATCAATATTTCTGTCCTTGGATTCTTTCTCTGTCTATGCTCATATCCTTGGGTGAGGATTAAAAAAAAAAAAAAAAAAAAAGCTGAAGAATCAGTGCAAGAGGTCTGACCTCAAAGTCTATGTTCCTTACTCCTAACACTGTTCGACCTCTCATAGCACCAGTCTCATTCGGTTATGTTGTTAAAATAAGACAATCCACAAAATGTGCTTAGCACACTGCCAGTTTCATCAAGGTTAGCCATTACTATTATTGCTATTATCATCATCACAGACTCCTTTGAACCTCTCTCAAATTCTACGGTCTCCTGAGTTCCAATTTCATCTAAAGGGAAATAGTTGTTCTCCTTTCTAAATACCAACTCACTGGGCAGCAAGGAGTGGGGTTCTAGCATTTCATTTCTCTCATGCAATACAGAGATAAGTATCTGAATAGAGAAATATTTTCTATAAACAAATATTCTATAAAGCCAATATATTAGTCTTTGTTTTCAAAAAGAAAACCTTCATTGTTCTTATCCGAAAAGAAACATGATTAAAATAATTCTTTCAAAATAAAGCAGAAACATACAGTACTTGCTAAAAAAAGAAAAAAATTATCTGTCCTTTACAATCTTCTCTTTTCATTCTCCTAGTCTCAAACCTTTGTTATTTAGTCATTTAATCCTCACATTATCTCTACTTGACAAGTGCAGAAACTGAGGAGCAAGACCCAAATGGCTAAGAAGCGGATAGTCAGGAATTCCAGAAAAGAATTTTCAGATATGGAAGAGGTAAAGATAGTAAACTCTTGCACTTATCCTGAGAGGAGGTGGCTATGACAGAAGGTTCTTCGGAGGTGCCTAAAAATAACCAAGCCTGATAATGGGATTTTTAAGAAACTCTTGCTATTAACAAGGAAAGACCAAATACAAAGTATAACCCAAAAGCCAGTAATATTAGGTAACTATCATCAATCTTGCCTTCCAAGAGGCAGTGCAATTATTATTTTTTGCATTTATTGTATTTTATATCAATTTAAAACGTATATTTAATCTTATTTTTTGAAAACTTTTAGCTTAACTTGTATATGTAAATGTACTTTTTCTGCTGTAAATTTTATGAAAGCTAAATAGAGACCAAATATTTCCAATGAAAATTAAGCACTTTTTTTTTCTTTCAGTTTCAGCAAATTATGAATTCTGACAAAGTAGGACTTTGTCTCTGCAGATATCCATACTCCTTTTTTCTTTTTAATATATTTTATTGATTTTTTTACAGAGAGGAAGAGAGAGGGATAGAGAGTTAGAAACATCCATGAGAGAGAGGCATGGATCAGCTACCTCCTACACGCCCCCCACTGGGGATGTGCCCACAACCAAGGTACATGCTCTTGATCAGAATCGAACCTGGGACCCTTCAATCTGCAGGCCAACGCTCTATCCACTGAGCCAAACCGGTCTCGGCGACATCCATACTCTTGCACACCAGTAAAAATCAATTAGAATGTATTTTTAAAAAGAGCAGAGGAGGACGAACATTTAGAAATTATTCTAATAGTAGCAGAGGAAGTAGTGTGAAATGTTCAAATCCTGAATGTACTATTTCACGGTACAGCCTGTCAGGAACTATTGGTGTACTGGATGAAGAAAGTAAGAGAGAGAGGGAAAAAAAAAACAAAAAACAAGTCAAAGAAAAGGTCTCCATACATTCAATAGACCTGAAACTGAAATGGGGATGAATTGCCAGAGATAGAGGTTTGAGAGATGTTACAGAATCAATCTTTTAAATATGTTGTAAAGAAGCTATCAGTTACCCAAGTAAGCAATAGGATATGAGTCTTGAGTTCAGGAAAAGACATTCAAGCTAGTAATATATACTTGAAAATTGTCAGGGTATAAATAGTATTTAAAGTCTTGAAATAGAGGACCTAGGAAATGAGCATAGACAGAGAAAAAAATCCAAGGACTGATCTGAGTACTCTATCATTGGAGGCTGAAGAGTGAAGGGTGGGGGGTGGAGAGAGAGGTTGAAAAGGAAGAAGGAGAGATGGTAAGGTAGGTAGGTAGGAGAACCATGGGAGTGGCATTCTGGAAGCCAAGTGAAACTAATGTGCAAGGAGGGAGTGTCAAATGCTACTCAGAGGTCAAGAAAGAAGACAACTAAGAAATGACTACTGAATGATGTAGGTGTTATTTTCTAAGCATGTTCTTCCCTACTACACAATATCACCTATCTTTTAATCCAAGTAAAATCCTAGTATTGGCCAATGAATACACATAAGGTTTCTGTTTAATGCAGATATATCCGTGTCTCAGAAAAAAACAACACACATAAAAAAATCAATGCTCTTAATCTGGACACAACAGATTTTACACAGTGAATAATATTGAACAAATGCTTTGTCTGGTTCAAGTAATTGTCTCTGAAACAAGGTCCCCAACTACATCTTGCTTGTGCTCAGTAGAAAAAATCAGATAAATCAGCTATTTAAAAGTATTTATTTTGTTCTGCCACAAAGTAGTAATTATTCTTCAACTCATTTCTCTGTTCCTTAATTCAAACATCCTAGCCAAGACCCTAAATTTCCATATAATCCTTTAAAAACAAAGAAGAACACAATCAAATTCAAAACTTGGATGAGAAAGAGATATGTTGTGCCCTTACCTTCTTCTTTTTACTGCACAGCAAGTTAACAATCATTTGCTAACTCAAAAGCTGTGTTTTATTTACATTTTGTCCTTACACTAAGACAATAAATAAAATTTCTGGTGTCTTCATCTTAAAAAAGAATTACTGCTATAAAATGACTTTAACTCTGTGCTCTACCAAGTAAAGTCTCAATAATCTACATTTCTGAAGCAGAACAATAATCACCAATAACTGGATCATGCAAACATTGTCACAACTTCCTAAAATACCTCTAACTTCTGAAGGAACTGTGCTCTCTCTGCCTGTAATACCCTTCCCTGCCCTCCATCTTGTAATTTGCCAACTTGGGACTCAGCCTGAATGCCAACTTCTCTAGGCAGCTCAGATCCCTGGGTTCCCTCCAAAATTGAATCAAGGTTCCTCCTCTGAACCCATAGCACCCTCTGCTTACTCATATCCTAATACTTTAACATACTGTACTATAAATCTATTGACTAGTCTATCTCCCTCTCCAGCCCATAAACATCTTGAATGCAAGGATAGGATCTCACTCATTTGAATATCCTTAGTGTTTGGGATATATCAAGCAATCAGTGTTTATTGAATGAATAAAATATAACTTGACTTGGAATAACTTATATGATTTTGTAGCATATTTTTCCTTAATAAACTAATTGAATTGATGCTGATATTAAAATTACTGTCATCTAATCACATCCCCAGCTGAAAGCAAAAACAAAAAAAATTTCCCCGATACTGGAAATAAAAAATTAAGAGATTTGCTGCTCAAGATCATCTCCAAAAGGAGTTATTATACTAGCTGCTCTTCCTGAATGCAAGACAGCAGTCTATGCTTCCCACAATACTGGAGGGGCTAATGGATCTCAGGATTGTTCTTGTCACTTCCCTTCCACTAATTATGTTTTCTCCTCTTTTCTGCCCTATTATTTTCTCTTTCCTTTTCTTACCTTCCTTAGCTAGTGCTAAGTATCTCTTCTCATTTCCCCTTTAACTTTTTTCTATACTCCCTTCTCCATCCCTTATTTCAGTGACCCTGGAGAATCCATGGGCATTGCTTTGCCCAACTGGGAGAACTTAGGCCACAGATGTTGCTGTATCTCCTCGTCACTTCTGTAAGGTACACCAACATATTTCCTTTGTTTCTGAGCAAACAAGTACTGACACCATCACAGCAATGCAGGGTCACCAGCAAATAAGGTCAAACTGTTACTATCCACACAAAGTGGGAATGACACTTCTAGGCTGCACTCTGAAAGATGAGAGAAAAGGATTCTTAATTTACTATAATCCTATATAATAAAAACCTAATATGTAAATTGTCCTGGAGTTCAACCAGGGGCAGGACTGGCTTAATCTTCACCAGAGGATATTTATGTAATATTCAATAGCCTCTCCCCATGCTGGCCCTGGCCAACAGTGGTGACAGCAGGTGGCTGGGGATAGAGAGGCCCTGGCCCATGACCAGCAGCCACTAGTGACATATTTTGTGCACTGGGCCTCTAGTTTTAAATAAAAGAGAAATGGGAAGCTAAGTGTGAAGGGGGAAGAGAAAAAAAACACATGTTTTTCTTTTTAAAAAATGCTGCTGTGTTGGTAGGGCAAATTGAAAAGGCTGCAGTATATTTGCTAGGCCAGATAGTTCAGGAAAAAATGTTATCTCTGCCCCCTGGGAATCCAAGAGTCTTACTGAATAGGAATCATGCCCACCACTCCCCAAATCCATAAATGTAAACATTAAAAAATAAGACGGAAGAGATTCTTTTAAACCAGAAGAGTCAGAAACCTAGCCTAAGTGGATTGGATGTTCTGAAACAGAAAAATAAAAACTGAATGGAAAGCTCTCCAAGTTTAAAATGGAGGTATTCCATGTATCAAAGTCAGTGTCACAAAAATGAGAAGACAAGGAAAGGAACAGTCTACAACTAGGAGTCAAGAGGCTCAGCTCAGGTCCTAAGAAGCTGTGTAAATTTGAGTCAGTCACTTCATTACTGATCCAGAAATGGATCTTCCATAAAATAGGCAGAATAATACCTTTCTGGAAACATTGCCAGTGATGATTAAATAAGTAATGGGATATCACTCTGAAGGTTTTGCTTAATAAGCCAATGTGATGTAAGAGGAAGCAAAAATCCTTCCTCTGAATGGAGTATAAATCCTGTAGTTCCATTTTTAAGAGGCTAAACCTAATTCACCTTCCCAGCCTCATTAAATCCCTTAACCAACCTGCAGTCACTCAAATGGAGGAGAAAAGTCGTGTGAGGCTCCAGAGGTAGGGTGGTGACTATTTAGTCAGTTGCTCCATTATCTCAGTGGCTTCATCTGTAAAATGGGTGGTGTTTGAAGGAGTGAAGAACAGTCCAGCGCCCTTTCTGCCAGATCTCAGAGTCACCAAAGGTACCTGTGGCCTGTACAACACATTATCAATACCACAACATATTACAACTTAATAAACAGCCAAATGTAGACTATTCTTGGGAGGAGGTATAAGACTCTGGAGGAAGTGGGCAGATTAAGAACTAGGAAAATGAGGAGGTAGATAAGAGTTCTGAAAGTATTCAGAGAATATTAAGAGAATAATTAAGAGAATATTTCAGGCATAAAAGACTTAAAATAAGCAGTCTTGTGAAGCAAGACTTAAAGGGATACAATTTTCTTTAGGGAAAATAAATAGGTGACAGATGCTTTGAATCATGATTCTTGATTATATGTATTTTGCCATCTCTTAAGTTTTTAACATTTACTAATATTGTTAATTCCCTAATCAACTGTCTTCCTACAAGGTAAGGCCCTCTATAGAGAGCGCTTCTTCTTTAGAAGTATACAGACTCTGGGCCCAGACTGCCTAGCTTGAAATCCTTGCTTTATTAACGATGTGACCTTACACGAAACCTTTAGGGTAATTTAAAAAATATGTTTTATTGATTTTTAGAGAGATAGGAAAGGAGGGAGAGAGAAAAGTAAAATAACATCTGTGAAAAGTAAATAACATCACTTCCATCTCAGGATGGAACCCTGCTTAGGCACATATTTGTTGCTTGGCCCACAAGTTATTTATTACATTGAACTCAGGAGAGTTTTGTGAGAATTATATATGTACATTACATATTAGTAACACCTAATAATGGGTTTTTCATCACTTTAGTTTTGATGTGCCCTATTTTTTTATTTTTTAATCCTCACCCGAGGATATCTTTTCACTGAGTTTTTAAAGAGAATGGGAAAAAGAAAGACAGAGAGAAATACTGATGTGAGAGAAACACATTGATTGGTTGTCTCTTGCACTCACCCTGGACCCCAGGTGGGGAGGAGCCTGCAACCGAGGTACATGCCCTTGAGTGGAATAGAGCCCGAGACCCTCTACTCCACAAGCTGACACTCTATCCGCTGAGCCAAACTGGGTAGGGCCACTATCATGTACCCCAATTTTTAACATAGATGTAAAAATAAAAATCATCGGAGTAGCCTTGACCGGTGTTCTCAGTGGTTGGGAGCATCAGCCTGAGCACCGAAGGGTTGTGGGTTGGTTCCCTGCCCTGATTGGGTGCGGGAGGCAATCAGTCAATGTGTCTCTCACAAGGATATTTGTTTCATTCTCTCTCTCCACCCCCCCTCTCCCTCACCCTCGCCCTCTCCCTCTGAAAATGCAATGAGAAAAATAGCCTCTGGTGAGGACAAACAAAACAAACAAAAATAGCCAGGCAGTGTGGCTCAGTGTCTTCGCCTCAGTCCATGAACCAAGAGATGACTGTTCAGATTCCAGTGAGGACACATGCCCGGGTTCAGGGCTTGATCCCAGTATGGGGCATGTAGGAGGCAGATGATGCTTCTCTCTCATCAATGTTTCTCTCTCTCTCCTTTCCTATCTCTCTAAAAATCAGTAAAACATATTTTTTGTTACCCAAATATATTGCATGTAGTATAGGATTAAGTACCATTTTATAAAAATTTTGTTTGTCATATATATGGTACATATTATGCCTGTTATGTAAAATGTATTCCTCATAGTGGTTTGCTTCTGAAAAGCTTTGAGCCCTAGCCAGTTTGGTTCAGTGGGTAGAGCGTAGGCCTGCGAACGGAGAGTCCCAGGTTCGATTCTGGTCAAGGGCACATGCCCAGGTTGTGTGTTCGATCTCCAGTGGGGGACTTGCAGGAGGCAACCAATCCATGATTCTCTCTCATCATGAATGTTTCTCTCTCTCTCTCTCTCTCTCTCTCTCTCTCTCTCTCTCTCTCCCTCTTCCTTCCTCTCTGAAATCAATAAAAACATATTTAAAAAATAAAAAAATAAAGCTTTGAACAGTGCTATTATCGTCATTGCTGCTATTATGCGCCTGACTGTGTAAAGGTGCCTGTAGGATTATGCAAGGGGCAATGTTAAAGCACTTTGGAGAGCCTGATAACGCGATGTGAATGTGAGTTAGAGGAAGCAAAGGGCCCTTCTCGCCACGTCTGACACCCACACACGCGGAACCCTGCGTAGGCCCGTGTGTGCTGCTTGGCCCTCCAGTAATTTACTACACGGCACGGAGGAGCCCACAGGCTACACTGTATCTGACACTCTGTGTCATGCTCTGTCAATATTTGCAGAGAAAAGGAGGCCTGGCGCCGGTGTAAAATCACTGGTTTTTGCCTGGTTGGGGTGGGGCAGGCGAAGTCAGCGCCACTGGAGGTAAAGGGAGCAGGTGAGTCACGGGGAGGCACTGCTCGCTCCGCGGAGCCAGGCGGACTCAGAGGTGCCGCAGAGCAGGCGGGACGGACGGGCAGGTGAGCCTGTGCGGGCTGACTCACCGCCGCGCACCTCACCCAGGCGCCTCCCCAAAAACAACGCTGCAGCTCCCCCCGGACCCACGGGGAAGCCCCAAATATGTACACACCGGGGGGAAACCAGCCACCCAGAGGTTGCCTGCGGGGACGCCTTTAAACGGCACGCTCACCTACATGTTCCAATAGCATTGAAACTGCAAAGCCCTAACTTGCAGAAAGTTTTGGAAATGCGCTCACCCATAAGGAAAGGAGGAGGTCTGGGTTCCATCCTTGACACTGTGACCTTGAGTTAATCACTTCCTCTCCCTGGGCCTAAGTGAATTCATCTGTTAACAAAACAGAGAGAGAGAGAGGTGACCACACCACCCCGACCTCAGGGGACCGTCACCCGTAGCTGCTCTGCGGCGGAATGCCGAGCGCGCAGCCAGCCCGGCCCTCCGGCCCGAAGCCGCCGCCACGGGTCGTGGCAAAGCGGGGCTCCCTGTCCCACCTGCCCGGGGGCGGGGGCGCGGGGCGGGGGTCACAGGCATCCTAGTGGCTTCATTGCGACTGTGTTGTAAGGGCTGATAAGCCATCCCTTGGTGTTCCCGGCACAGCCGCCCGGCCCGCGCGGGCCGAGGGGAGCCGTCATCCCCCGTCTCCTTCCTTCGGGCGGCGGCTCCCCAAAGCCCTGGCGCTGGGGGCCGAGCCGCCCACGGGCCGCAGCCCCACTGTGCGTTACAGTTAAAAGCGGCGGCAGACTCGCTATTGTGCCTACGTTTCACGGTCCAAATTCCCGGCTCAAGACAATGAGAGACTATTTTCACCAAAAGTCGCCCCCCGCCCCGCACCCCGCACCCCGGTGCGGGCCACCCTGCGGGGCCATTGGAGGGCCAGGGACTCGCTGGGCGGGACGGCCCCGCCGCAGGCCCGGGCGGGGGGGGGAGGGCGACGGGGGCGCATTCTAGAGCTTTCACGATAACCCCGACTTCTCGTTGGAGACGAACCCGGACCACGTGCGGCCATTTTGTGTTGAGGAAAAATGGCGGCCTCCCCCGCGGGGAAGGAGGGGCGGGGGGGGGAGGCAGAGACAGCCGTTAGCCGCTCTCCCTGGGGGACCCTGAGGCCCTTTGCGCAAACAGCCCTTTCCGTCCGGCTTGGCTGCAGGGAAGGACAAGGGGCAGAAATCGTAACGGGCTCGCCGGCGGCCCCAGCGCCCTTTCTTCGGCGGAAGGAACGTGCTGCAGCGCCTGCGGCAGGAAAAGCCTCCCAAGATGGCGGCCGGATGAGTGCCGCCCCCGGAAAGCGCGGGGCAAGGGCGGCCTGGCCGCAGCGGGAGCCTAACCCGTGCGGGGGAAGCCGCGGGGCTCCCCGAAGCACCGCTCGGCACCCCAGGAGTAAATACGGCCCCTAACGGGCGCACCATCGTCTTAAGTAGCTGAGGGGGCTGCCACAGCTAAAGCGCCACTGGGGCAGGAGGTGGGGCTTCTGCGGGTTTAACCGAAAGAAACTTGCAAAATGCAAACAAAGCATTATGTAAATGGACGCCATTCTTTCAGGGCCACGTTTCTAGCACGTCCCAGAAACCACGCGCCGAGCCCTAACTTGGGCGGCGGCCGGGGGTGGGTTTCGGTCTTTCTCCTCACCGGCCACGGGGCCGAGGCCTAGGCCGGGGTGGCGGCTGGCGCCCTGCGCCCAGACGCCGGGGACGAAAAAGTCCCACGTGCCCGCCCGCGCGCCCGCCCCGAAGCCTCGCCTCGCCTCCCCTCCCCCCCGGAAGGCCGCGCTGCCCCTCCCTTCC
>PVJN01041047.1:0-18952 GCA_004026805.1 Lasiurus borealis
AAGTTTCCTGGTCTACAGAATGTGACATAAAATGCAGGCATTGTGGCAACATTGTTATGCAGCACTAGATAACAGAGAGAACACAAATGGAAAGAGGGAAACAAACCTGAGAAACAGGTAGAAAGGGATAGATAGAAGGAACACTTCAGTTGCAACTGATTATTGAGAAGTAGGTAGAACAAAAGAAATTTTCACAGACTGTGATCCCTGGAAAGCAGCCTCAGAAATGGAATTTTATTAGACTGTGCTCTTAAGATCAACAAATCTGGAAGGAAAGTAGAAGAACTGGCGAGGACAGAGGGAAAAGTGGAGTTGTTGTACAATACCAATGAAGGCATCGGCCAACCCCATAAACTCCAGAACTAGAAAGATCTTTCAAAAATACCATGCATTGAACAAGAATGGCTGAGCTTTGATATTGCCACAGTGAACTGTCATTGAATGTATCCAGGAAAATCAGGATCTTGGGTAATGTAGCACAATTGAAAGCTTTCTTCCGATAGTAGTATTGGCAACTGTGACTATCTGCCCTTCTTTGTCTTTGTTTTGCTTTCAAATATATTTTATTGATATCAGAAAGGAAGAGAGAGAGAGAGAGAGAGAGAGAGAGAGAGAGAGAGAGAGAGAGAGAGAGAGAGAGAAACATCAGTAATGAGAGAGAATCATTGATTGGCTTCCTCCTGCACACCCCACATCAAGGATTGAGCCCACAATCCAGGCATGTGCCCTGACCAGGAATCACGCTGTAATCTTCTGGTTCATAGATGGATGCTCAACCACTAAGCAACACTGGCCGGGCTAACTGCCCTTCTCTGAAAAGGGATCTGGACCTGGCATCACCATGCCCTTTACAGATACATACCTGCATGAACTCATGGCTGAAGCACAAGCTCTATACCACCTTACCCTGGTTACGTAGGCTCCCTCTAACTCTGACACTGCCTTGACAATGGGATGATCTCACATTAATGATTAACACCCTGTCACCAAGTTGGAATAAAAAAATCAATCTCTAAATCAAGTTGTTATAGACAAATTATTATAGTCCCTGCATGCCTGACTGAGCTCATGGACTGAGGCTCCACAGCTGTTGCAGCAGCTATTTTATTTCCACCAGGAGCACAAAATACGGCAGTATCAGTTCCCAATGGAAGAACTGAGAGAGAGTTCATGTGTGAGAAGGAACTGGTGGCGCTCTCATAAAGAGAGATTGAAGAAAACCAAATGAAGATACTGGTACAAATGTGCAGGCCGGGTTAAGGTTAAGGGGACATATGAGGGACATATAGTATCCTGGGCCCAACAAGAACATAATGTCACTACTTTCTTAGGTTGGCAAAGTCAGGGTGAGAAAGCCATAACTGTAACTCAACAACAACAGCCGAAAAGGATTATTACAGTATAGGAGTTATGGCTTTAGACAGAAGAGCATAGCCAATGCCTCCCCCATACAAAACCCAGAACCCAAAACACCTATATCTTTCCCCTCCCGATCTCACATCTCTTGGCAATACCTCCCATTGGCCAAAACCAACAAGAAGTCAGAGGGCAAGGGGCCCAGATCATGCATTCCAATGTCAACTAATCTCCCAGGTCAACTGAGTATCACGATTGGTTCTGAAAAGGTAAATTGGAGAATGAGCACCATGGGATGGAAATTGAAGGAGAACATCTTAAGCTAAGGAAATAAGATGAATAAAGGCAGAGAAATAAGAATTTGCAGAACCCGTTCAGCAGTCAGTAGTCTGAGGCATTTGGTGTATGAGCACCTTGGGGTGATAGATTGAGATTCAGCAGACTTGGTTCAGGAAGGAAGAAGAGGGAGGAATTGAGAGGATCCTGGTTCAGAGGCTCAAATCAGGAAAATGAGCAGATTGTATTAAAATAGGACAGGATTGATTTCTGTATTATAATCCAACAGTCTTATCCCCAGTTTTTATTTCTAGGAATTAGGATTGGAGAAGGTGACTGGTCTGGTGATTTTCTATGTAGTAATGAATCATCGATAACAATAAAAGGGTAATGTGCTAATTAGACCAGATGCCTTCCAGATGTCATTCTGGACATCCTTCCTGACCAAGCTGGGGTGGAGGGAAGCAGCCTGGGTCCAGGGTGCCTGCTGGCAGCCAGAGGAGGGAATCCCAGGTCCCAGGCGCCAGAAGGAAGCTGGTGCTGGCAGCCGGGCAAAGGAAGGCCTACTTTTGCACGCATTTTCGTGCATCGGGCCTCTAGGGTTATAAGTTTGTATTGATTTGCACTTGGTCATCCCCGTCAAGTTCTACACATTCCATTACTTAATGTTTCCATCAGAGAACAGACTGCTAATCATTGGTCTGGATGACTCCGATTTTCCTTCAGTGCTGAGAGATGGGAAAGGCTCCAGTAAATGGGATATGCCAGGTGCTTTCACACCGCTGCCAGGTGGGAAAAGTCCTGCGCGGGGCTAAAATCACACAGGCGAGAGTTGCAGCTAATTAATTGGATGACAACCAGTCCCTCAGGTCTCTTCCAGCATTATTGCTTTCCTGGCTTTTCACACCCATCATGTCAACACATGTTTCCCCAGTCTGTTAGCTCATTCCTCTGCTAACGATCTAACGTTCATTTACCAACAGGTTGTTTCACCTTTCTCCATCTTTCTATTTTTTTTTTTCTGTCTTCTTTGATATTTGTAATATCCCCTGGGGCAATATCCCTTTAGAATTCGATTGACATACACTTCCTCCAGTGCAAGTCGCATTTTAAAATGGTTGTAGTTTTCTTCTGAAACATGCCATTTCAGTTTTTATAATTTCTTCTCTCTTAAAGATAGGGCATTAGTTTTATTGACAACTATTTGGTGCCAAGCACTCTACTATAATACTATGTACATTTCCTTTGTGAACTTGCTTCCCACATAAACCTTACAAGAAAGTACTCTGTCACACTTTTTCGTACAACCTTATAGTTCAAAGTGATCATGTAATTTGTACAAAATCATATTACCAAGTTGTTTTAGAGCAGTGGTTCTCAACCCTTTCTAACGCCACAACCCATTAATACGGTTCCTCATGTTGAGGTAACCCCCAAACATAATATTTTCGTTGCTACTTCACAACTGTAATTTTGCTACTGTTATGAATCCTAATGTAAATATCTGTGTTTTCCGATGGTCTGAGGCTCTACAGCAGTGGTTCTCAACCTGTGGGTCACTGGCAGGGTCTCCTAAGACTATCGGAAACCACAGAATTTGGGGGCATTCAACATTTAGTAGGCAGCTCCCAATCTTCCCCATAGAACTAATTTAATTGTTTCCTCAGTGAGAGCTGCCAGTGACTGAGCATTTTGTTCTGCACAGCAGTGTAACATTTTACTTTTCTGAACAGAATACCACTGTTTTTCACCATGGTCTTAATGCTGAAAAGGAGTGCTGTGGACTATCGCCACTAGTAGTGGCCACTGTCCCATCTCCTTACACACTCGTGACTTGAGACATTTGATTTTTTAATACTTTTGACCTTAAGGGGGGGAGACACAAAACTCCCAGCGACTCTAGAGATTTCTTTTTCATATCAGGCCTTCTGCCAGGAACATTGCTAATTACCAAGTTAGAGAAATAATGTAAAGCTCTCTATAAGAGTATAGTCTTTGGGAGAATTTGATTTTATCTCTGATATATAGCTAGATTAGAAAAAATCAACTAAATCAAGGGACTAATAAGATTCAAAACTTAGAGTCAGCCCTTTTGTGCCCTCCTCTTTAGAAATTCCTGAATTTCGATTTTTATTCTCCTATTCCTGTGAACCTACAGAAAGTTCTTCTTAGTTCTTTGGGTTTAACCATCCATAGTCAGCTCAAGGGGAAGAGTAATACAAAATATTTAGTTTAAGTCTTGGGGCATCCTTTCTCCTTTTGATATTATCCAAACACATACTTGCTACCTTGGTAGGTCTACCATTTCCTCAAACAACTTGTTTTTTTACATCAAATTTAGCTTTCTTACTTGTTCTTAGAGGAGGAAGATCTGGCTTAGAACTCCGTTTTATCATTGCCTGAGGCAGAGTTCCCTGTTTTGTTTTCAATTAAAGAGAGGTCTGAGTGAAATTATCTCTTTTATGTATGATTATGAATATGTAATTCACTATGAATATGAATGGCGGGGCTATTCATACTCACTCTAGATTAAACTGGGCTCTGGTCACTGAGAATTGAAATTTTCTGTTTTGACCAGAACTCGGTCAAATAGCTGCAAAAGAGTCCTTATGTAAAACCCAGCATTCCACTGTCCTACTTCCTCCTAACAATGGGCCAGAATTACCCACAATGCAATGGTAATGATATTTCCCTCTCCCCATTTATATATACACACCTGTGTGTGTGCATGTGTCTTCGAAGATAACAACATGCAGCAAGTAGCTGCCATCAGAGAAGTTTCTAAGTAAGGGGATGCTATCATAAAATGTCTGAATAGCCCACAGTCCAAAAGCTATTCTTTAACCTCTGCCAAAATAATTTATAAACTTTCAACAACTGCAAAAGTTTTCTTGGGCAATGATGTGAATTTTTGAGCCACAAATATTTTCTTGGTTCTTCGGGGCATCTGTGCACTGGAGGAAAGCCAGCATGCTTGTGCATTTGCAAAGCAGCAAACAGAAACAGAAATAGCTAACACAGAAAGTTAAATGGATTAAACTCTCGCCAGGAGAATTCGCTTTTGAGAAGCTATCAAAGTGAATAACACTTTCTATACTTACTACTACAAACAAATAATAGCAACAACAAACGGTACATGCATTGAGTGCTTCCTGCAAATTAGAAATTCTAAGACTTTATGCGCAGTACTCCACTTAAACTTCACAATCATACTATGAAATAACTGTTCCTTTTTTTCATATTAGAAATAACAATGATGAAATTCAAAGATATCAACTCACTTGCCCAAAATCACACAGCTTATGAACTACAACTCTGTAAGACCCTAGGGCTATACTCCTAACTACTAGTCTATTTTAGTGAAGGCACCCAGCCATAAAATCACATGGCAAATCATAATGCCTTAAAGAATGGAGACACAAATCAGAAGTGGGATATTGGGGTCAAACCCAATATCCCACTGTCCTACTTCCTCCTAACAACAGGCCAGAATTTCCCACATCTTGTGGTGATCAGTATACATCCTTCTCTCTATTTATATATGTATACACACACCTGTGTGAGTGTGTCTGCATGTGTGTTTACCAGTGATAGTGTTGAGAGTCCATTTACTTGTATAAATTCAATTTTCAGGCAACAATTTTGAAGTTAAATACCATGGTGCTGTATGAAGCAGACCACTTTTTCATTTATTAATAGGCATTCGCACTTATTTAACATTTCTCACCTAAAAGTCAGTATCCTCAGTTCAAAATATGGAGATGATAATGCTACTTTCTCATGAATGTGATTATATTAATTATGATAACTATATACCTGGTACATTGCAGGGATTTGATATTCTAGGTGCTGTTTGCCTTAGATAAACATGATTAAATTGGCATCCTCCTTATAAATTTAAAGATATCCTGACTTTATAGACTCTACTTATCTGGTTTCTCATCTTAGGGATGAGGAAAGTACTCTAGCTGGGTACCTATGTGACTGGGCTGTGGGGACAGGTTGGCTTTTCACCTGGAACAATACATCTTTGGAGGAAGAAACTTAAACCAGGATCTGTATGGCAAACCCAGGTTCTTTGTTTGTTTATTTTTTTTTAATATATTTTATTGATTTTTCACAGAGAGGAAGGGAGAAGGAGAGTCAGAAACATGGATGAGAGAGAAACATCGATCAGCCACCTCCTGTACGCCCCCTACTGGGGATGTGCCCACAACCAAGATACATGCCCTCCATCAGAATGGAATGTGGGACTCTTCAGTTCATAGGCCAATGCTCTATCCAGTGAGCCAAACCGGTTTCAGCCAAACCCAGGTTTTAACTGAGCAAATGATGGTAAGCACTGGGACCAAAGGCCCTATACAGAATTCTAAAATGAGGGAAACTATAGATCAGAAGCTGAAGAGTTGATGCCAGAATGTACTGTCAACCATGGTAGCAGGGGAAGCTGTTCAGAACTAAAAGTTTGATCAAAAGATAGTTCATGGTGCTCGCTTTGGCAGCACATATCCTAACATTGGAACGGTACAGAGAAGGTTAGTATGGCCCCTGCACAAGGATGATGTGCAAATTCGTGAAGCGTTCCATAAAAAAAAGAAGAGAAAAGAAAAAGATACAATGTGTGTTCCTGTTTCTTAGGCTCCAGAAAGTGGAATGAGGATGGAACAACGTAAGGCTGGAAAATCTAAAAACCATAGTGAAGACCTTCGTGCCCGCACTGGGTGAGCAGTGCTTACACTGAGAAATAGTGCCAGTCGTTTTATAAACACATTATCAGCATTATTCTGCTTTTACAAATTCAATGGTGTTGCCTGTCCCGTGTGGCTCTATGGTAGAGCATCAACCTATGAACCAGGAGGTCACAGTTCTATTCCCGGTCAGGACACATGCCTGGGTTGCCGGCTCAATCCCCAGTGTGGGACATGCAGGAGGCAGCCAATCAATGATTCTCTCTCATCATTGATGTTTCTACCTCTCTTTCCCTCATCCTTCTTCTCTGCAAACAATAAAAATACATATTTTAAAATAAATACAATGGTGCTTTCCCTGGTGAAATAGCACCAATCCGTATCCTCTCCTGCTATCAGAAATGATATGAATATATACCAGCTACGTATAAGTAATCTGATTTTTAGGTGTCTTGTTTTTAAAATAAGTTGGAAACCTAAGGTAAATATTCTCCTTATACAGACTCCTAGGCTATAGGTTGACATGTTTTCAGCATGTCCCCATGAGCTTCTCTCTGAGTGCTGAGAACATCAAACATCTGGATCCATTCCCTGTGCCCTCTGCCACAGGTCCAGCATCAGGGACAGCCGTGTGCTTCAGTAACCGCGGTTCATATTACTTGGGCATTTGGCTCTTTAGAAGCATGCTTTGGCCAGGAATGCAAACCCAGCTGCTATTGTCTTCACCCATTTATGTATTTTTATAAAGCATGTGGCTTTATAACTAGTCGTTAATAAAAGGAATCTAAAATAAACAGTATTTCCAACAACCACAAAACTCTATTAACCTGTCTAAACAGACTATGTGGAGGTATTTTCTCAACAGTTCGTTACTGAAAATAGCTTTCTACAGGACAGACCTTCAATTCGTCCCTGGCTGTGCATCTCTGCCTCTACTCGCTAATAGCATTATAGGCTCCAGGACTGTCTGTAGGAGCCTTACTTAACATTTTATTTTTAGCTGCTCCTTTTACTGGATGGTTCTCAGTCTATTTGGAATGTTCAGGCTAGGATATCCGTGACCTAGGAAACCTTCTCCATTCCTCTGAAAACATGTATTATCAGCATAAGCAATTGTTATGTTTATTTGTCTGTCTGACTTTTTGTTTCAATTAAGATAATTTTGAAATAGATCCAATTATAGTTCAAGCCCTAGTTAATCTCCATGGTCTAGGGCAGTGGCCGGCAAACTCATTAGTCAAAAGAGTCAAATATCTACAGTACAATGATTGACATTTCTTTTGAGAGCCAAATTATTTTAAACTTAAACTTCTTCTAACTCTACTTCTTCAAAATACACTCGCCCAGGCCGGCGTATTTTGTGGAAGAGCCACACTCAAGGGGCCAAAGAGCCACATATGGCTCACGAGCCGTAGTTTGCCGACCACTGGTCTAGGCAAAGTGCAGGCAATTTTTGGTATTCCATTCATAATATGATGGGTCACTTCTTTGATGCCTTAGCTTCCTGGATTCTGACAGGAAAAAGTAATGGCTGTTGGACAAGAATGATTTCGTATAACCAATACACATAATAAAAAAGCACATAAATTAAATATATATAATGTGACATATCTTGCATTTATTTTATTTTCTCTTGCTCTAAGCCCTCTCCAATGGCTGCCTGAACATGTCATGTGTGCTTTCCATTGTAATGTATCGGCGCCGTTTTATAGGTGACATTTTTTAAAAAACGGTTTCTCTGCTTTGACTTTGTGTTCAGTTGCAATAGTAAAGAGTCGTTCCTTGATGTTTACTACCGCAGAGAGCTAAAGCAAGCGAAACGTGTCCCGGACGCTGTGCACGACGCGGGCACGGCTGTATATCATCCCTGTGCCGTGGGGTTTTCATGTTTGAGCCATTTGCATGCTTTACTAGGAACACATTTTAAAATGATGGAAACGTTGAGAACATGATACATGATTCACAATACACTTCTTGCGGCCCACACAAAATTTTTCTAACAGAGAGAAAAGGCTGACTTATGGGATTAAATAGTGCATGAATTTATTTCTAGAGTAAACCATTTTACACTTTAAATGTAACGGATTGACTTACTCTTGTGTGAATGTCAAAGCGAGGGAGGGCGGGCTTCTATTTTTAATTTTCCGGACTCTAGGCTTACATTTTGAGATGCTATATGTATTTAATGTACTTCAGTTCACAGAAATTTTTATTTACCATCAATTAATAACCTTGGAGTAGCCCTGGGAATGTGGTTTCTATGAGGTACAATGTATCACATTGTATATCAGGGAGGACATGGATGATCATTAGTTCCCATAAGGCCCTTAGTTCTTGTCAACACAAAACCAACTTGCCTTTAGCAAAGTCCATTTCTGGCAATTTCCCCCAAATTCTCTCCCTCTACCTTCGACTTCCCATTATGGACTGATTTCTACTTCTTCTATTAGTCCCTTAATTAGGGACACCATTTTGACATTATTCGTGGCTCAGTGTCTTTTCTAGCATATGACACTCCCCAAATGCTTTATGAGACTTCTGATGTCAGCCATGTGTTCCCAGAGTCTTACCACCTGGACTAATCTCTGGCTGGAAATAGTGATTATACACTTGACAGTTAAAAATCTATGCTTCACCAAATAAGTTTGTAAGCTCAAATCAACTAGCGGTCCTTGAGCAATGTTCTCATGCTCAGTGTATGGGGCAGGCTGGTTACCCATGCTACTTTCAGGGTGAAAATAGGCACATCTAGGCTCCCTCTGGGAGGAGAAAAAAGACAAGCACAAAGGGAATGATTCCCAACAACTGATGGATAAAGGGATGGCTAGCCATAAATTTAGGTCTGGAGCTGATGTACCAAATGGGAAGAACTGAGATTTAAAAATAAGGAAGGGTTAGCAGGACATATTCAAGTAGGCATCAAAACTAGACACACACGCCAAGACCAGTTTGGCTCAGTGGATAGAGCGTCGGCTTGCGGACTGAAGGGTCCCGGGTTCGATTCCGGTCGGGGGCATGTACCTTGCATTCGGGCACATCCCCACTGTGGGGCGTGCAGGAAGTAGCTGATCGATATCTCTCTCTTGTCGATGTTTCTGACTTTCTCTCTCTCTCCCTTCCTCTCTGTAAAAAATCAATAAAATAAAAAAATAAAAACTAGACACACAGCAAGTGAGTAAGTGTTGGCCATTGAGGGGGTGAACCAAGTGTGAAACAAGGTGTGGGGTGAGGAGAGCAGGTTCTGCAAATGTGGGAGCCCCTTTGGGAAATTTACTTAGAGGGCTCCATAGGGCACGCACAGGCTGTGTTCTTTAAGAAGCAAAGATAATCCAGACCCTCGTTGAAACTTTCCACAGGCGACATGTCACAACACTTGAGTCCCAAGTGTCCAATCAGCTCCTTATCAGTGTGCACACGCCAGTCACTAAACCTCTCTGAGTGCCAGTCCTCCTGGGTAAATGTGGGTAATAAAGTTGTCTGCATGCTCATCACAGCACCATTGGGAGAGCCAAATAAACAATGGGAATGTAGGTGCTTTGGGGTGATAAAAAGGTTTTGGCATGTAAGCCACTATTATTAGGTTAAATTATATCACCAAGAAATTCCCTTTTTAATTTATCCTTCATTTTGGAGGAGGGGAGATGTTGAAAAGCTGACACCTCTTTGCAGAATAGAGCATTATCTGCTGAGCAACACACAAAGACCAACATCAGAAAGCACAATAATTAACTGTCCATTTACCTATGCTGGTGTAGATGGAAAATCAATAAGGCTATGCATATAAAAGGCAAGTTTCCTTCTAAAACTCCAGAGCCATAAAGAAATGCGTGGAACAATTGAAATCGTTCATGTCAGAGGAAAGGAGTGAAAGGACCTGGAAGCAAAGCACTGGAAGATACCAAAAGCAAAATAATGGAGGAAGAGCGTTCTAGGTACTTTTGCTGCTGCTCACAGCCAATGGGCTGAAAGTACAGTGTTGTTCCTGCTCTTACCTGCCCTAAAGATTATCATCATATGTTTCACGTTCCTCAGAGCAGTTTCTGTGCAGTCAAAGTGTCCCTCAGGCATGCCAACATATGACTATCCGTGAACCATTCCCATACTTTTCCTAAAGAGACAGAGCAGAGCAGGCAAGACATGAAGTGCTCTTTAGGCTAAAACACTCTCATCAAGGCTTTCTGGTGCTGCAGGACTGTAACAGCCTGTCCTGCTGGTGGGGGGAAGGGACAGGAGCCCATGGACTATTTTCTATCAGAAACATCCTATACTTGCACATTTTTATTTTGTAGATATGTATAGAGTATGTGTATGTGTGTATGTATGTATTTTGTTGGTGTTTGAAAGCTTTAGGCGGGAGCAAGGTCCCTCCAGGCTATCAGAGGTTCCACCTGGACCTCCTGACCTCTCCAGGTAAATTAAACCCAAATTTGACAACCTCTGTGCCCAGTAAGTTGTACCTTCCCTCCCTGAGTGCCTTTCACCTTCCCCCTTCTCTCTCTCTCTGAATTATGCTTCTTAAAACAGAAGATCTGACCCTATACCATCCTTGTCAGCAGCCCCATCATCTCTCGCTGCTTTTATTTTATTCTGAAGCCTCTGCCATGACCTAACACATTATATTTATCTTCTTGTGGTCTGAGTTTCCTCAATATTACTTGTGCTCTGGGAAGGCAGAGGTTTTCCATCACTGTAGTCCCAGCGTTTTTCCAGGTGTCGGCCATGTAAAAAGTGGGCTGAATGGCTGAATGAATGAGCTCTAAGAGCATGTGTCTGTCACTTTCATATGCTGTCCGTCACTTTTGACTTTATTTTTTAATTACTTACGTAGCTATCTTCTTTGCTATCAGAAAGTAAGCTCCTTAAGGATATAAATTCAATTATTTTCAACTTTATGCTCCATTATCTAGAAAACTGAATGTAAATGGTAGAGGCTTAGTTAATTATTGTTTTTAGTAAATGAACAAACAACATTTCTAAGTTAACTTGTATATGGTGTGAAAATAGACCCGAGCATGTTTTTAGTTGTTTCTTTGTAGGAAAATGGATTGTAGAAGAAGAAATTTAATTAGAGATGATAATCCGTAGCTTTAAAGCACAATATTCCACCTTCAGGTTTGTTTCCATCCCGGATTTTGCCTTTTAATCCTCTTAGACCAGTGGTCGGCAAACTCATTAGTCAACAGAGCCAAATATCAACAGTACAATGATTGAAATTTCTTTTGAAGCCAAATTTTTTAAACTTAAACTTCTTCTAATGCCACTTCTTCAAAATAGACTCGCCCAGGCCATGGTGTTTTGTGGAAGAGCCACACACAAGGGCCCCAAGAGCCGCATGTGGCTCTCGAGCCATTGTTTGCCTACCACTGTCTTAGACTGAAAGCCTACTGAATTAAGAAGCCAGATGATGCCATCAAAACCCCATTTGTGCAAGGAACAGCTGCTCTGAGCTCTTTGCTCCTTGCTGTTACGTTGCCCCAAGTGTGAAGGATGGCACAGGACTGCCTTGTGTGAAAGTAAGTCTACTGTCTTCTCACCCTCCTCTGATAGTCTAACACAACTGTAGCTAAATATTTCTTCTTTAGTCTGTACTTCTCTATGCATTTTAAACTATTGGATTCTCCTCTTCTCACTTGCTAATTTTTCAGTGTTGCATTACCAAAACTTTGCTGTTACCTCTGAATTGTTGAAAGGTTATTCTTCCAGTGACTTCTGTGTTAGTCCCAAAACTAAATTCCGGGTCCATTTATGTTTGTGAGTTCTGGTGGTAAGTACCAGTGGAAATGGTGAATGAATGTATTGATTTTTCTTTAAATCACTGCTATTTCAGCTGTATCTTTGAGGTTTTGCTATAAATGTCTTAAACTATTTCCCACTCTTTGGATAAAAAAGAAATGCTTAATATTAACTATTCAATAGTTAACTATTCTTATGTGAAACTGAAGAATTAGCCTTCTAAACATGTCATTATAAGTTGCACCTCATTGATCTTTATTTTAATGTTTTTAATTAGTTTACATATTTTTAAATATTTTTCAAAAATTTGGCTCAAAATAGCTAGCAGGAAAAGTACTTTGTATTTACTAAAATCAAAATCTTTTTTTTTTATATTACAATGTCAGCAAGTGACAGGTGTAATGATTAAAGAAGTGTGTGTGTGTGTGTGTGTGTGTGTGTGTGTGTGTGTGTGATCCTGGATTGCAATCTAATTGAAAATTATAAAAATAATGAGGAATTAAAAGCGGAATTATCAGCATTATGTGTTGTTGCAAGTAGCTCTTTTCTAATATAGGGTTGGTTTTACTACAAAGCAGTTTTGCTAGAGAGACTGTCTTATATGCTTAGTGCCCTTATAAATGAGAAAGAACTGTCAACTTATCCAAACTATCTGCTTCCCGCTAAGTTCCTGGGACCCTGGGACCCAGCCCTCAGGTTCACATTTGCTTGATAGACATAAGCCTATCAAGGAATCTGGTGAAATCAACCATGATACTTGGGTTAATACAAAGATTAACATTGACTATTTGTGGAGCTAAGTGAGATTATGATAGCCCTGAATATGCTGAGTGTTATGGTCACCCAAACGTTAATTTGCATGAAACTTGAGGATTTGCCAGGGAAAAAGTTTTTCTCCAGAGAATAAGCAGCCTGGTCATGACACCCTGATTTAATCTTTGGAGTGAGTGGAGAAACGCATAGTAGGGCTTTGGCACCTGTATTCCTTCAACTCAGTCCTTTTGGGTTCTTACCTCAGTCTGATAGTGAGTCAGTGTTTACATAAATAAAACCAAGAAATAAACAAAGGTGAAAGTTATTTGTCAGAGAAGAACTACACAGAATGACTCTAATAGTGTATCACTACAGAGCTCCAGTGGATACCACAGGATAAACTAGAAAAGTGAGCACATATAAGAATTCCCTATTGGACTGCTGGAAATAATTATGTAGACATTGACTGCACAGGGACCTTGAGTTTGGAGCATGAACTGATATAACTGGGGACCATTACTTTAAGTCCTAGAGAAATTAAGGTTGTGGTAGAACTATAAATAAGTATATAATTAAGTCACTAGAAGAGGTAAGCTAAAACCAACAGAAACAGGATGGGTTATAATGTGAAGGACAAGATGTGCTAGATTCTAGAATATGAAGCCGAAAGAGTTCAAGGACATATACTAGTCAGGATTTATTGAGGTGTGTTTAGGAGATTAGTTGGGTAGAGAGTGCTGGAGAGGCAACTTATGCAAATTATATATCTAGAAATGATTCAAGTATGTCAGAAGGAGGCTGGCTCTAGGCAGGATAAATGGGCTATTTGAATGGAAATTGCCAAACCAAACCTGGACATGCACATAGAGAAATATTTCCTGTTGACATATCAGAAATAATATGTGGATTTCTAGTGTTGACCATAAACAGTTCTTGAATAAATAAGTTCACAAGGTTAGTATTCAGATCTATCTACCTATCTTTCTATTTTTTTCTAAGGTACTCAGATAGCCAAGATATTGCTGTAAAGCCTTGATATACATTTAGAACTGATAAAGATTTTACTTACATATCCATATACAAATGAATTTTGATCACCATGTCACTCTTGCAAAATAATAGTAATTATGTTGTTGTGCCTGTTTCGTAGAGAGTTTAGGTGACTTAGATCAGATCTAAGACAATTTTCTCAAGCATTATGCTTGTCCTATTAACTTGCATGGTTTCCTATTGTCAGTTCTAAAGTTAGAACCAGATTTTTAAGGTTTATATGCTCTAAAATGCCAACTCCATTGTAAGCTTAGGGAGCTTCAGTAATATTCATCCTAATAAGAAAGCTATGTGTTATAAAATTAAATCAGAGATCAAAAATGCCTCCCTTCTAATTATATCAAAAATAAATGTGTAATATTCAAAAAAGATATTCAAAAGTATGGTATAGCATTATTATCCAAATGCCTGTCAAATGTTTCAATAAATTGTGATATATTCACAAAATATAACAGTATACAGCAGTGAAAGTGAATAAATTATAATTCATGCAACAATGCGAATTAATGTCATAAATATAATGTATACAAAGAGTATACCATTTACATAAACTTCAAAATCGGGCACAACTACCATATGCTCTTAAAAATAAGAATATTAACTATCCTTAGTGGTTGCAGGGTGGGTAGAGTAACCAGATAAGAAGCGTCCATTTGTCTGTCCACATCAAAGCCCAACCAAATGCAAACAGGAGTTTGCAGCAAAGAAAGTAGAGGTTTATTAGTTGAGGAAATGGTGCTAAGCCATAGTCACAGGTAAGCTAATACTAAAATACCCCCAATGTCTTCCAAGGGAAGGGTTATATAGGAGGAAAGTCACTCATCATGGTGGCTAAAGGAGTTGAGTCAGAGGCTCGACTGTTTGAGTGGGGTAAGGGTAGGAGTAGTTGATTGTTGTATCAGGTCCTGATGTCAGCCATGGCATCGCTTTGTCTGGTTTCATGAAGGTGCGGTCTGTATGGTCATGTCTGCTTTCTCAGACCTGAGGCCTTATTCTCAAGACAGTTTGATGCTGAGAGAAATGAATGTTCTAAGAACTTAATGGTTAAGGAAGGAAGATGACAGAGGACAAAGAAAGGGTCATGGTAATGAAATGGGGTTTCTGCGTGGTTATTATAGCGACTTGAAGGGAGTGTGGGAGCGAGGAACTTCTGGGACACTGGTCATGCTTATTTGTGACAGTGTATTTATTTGATGTGGGTTTTTTTGTGTGAAAAGAATACTGTACACTCACAACGGTATACGTTTTTGTGTATGCGTGTTAGGCTTTAGTAAGAGTTCTAAAAAATAAAATGTTCTGATGACATTGGTAACCAGCAACCTGAGTTAGCAGAGAAGTTTGGATGCAGCCCACAAACTGTTTCAGAGCAACCCCCAGGGACAAAGAGATGAGGAAACCAGACGCTATGAACCAAACAAGAGGTGAGATCCTGCCATCAAGTTAGAAATGAAAAGCTTGGTTGGATCAAATATTATTTAATGTTTGATTCATAATGGAAAACACTAAAACTAATTTACACAATTAACGATCTGGCAGTGATGTTATCCAAGTGACAAAACCATGTGCCAGGGAATGCTGGATAAAAGAGTCCTGGCTTACTGAGATGCAGAAGATAAATCCATCAGCTTATGGACCTGCGCTTTCTGATCGACCTGATAAAATGACTCATTTGTAAAGGACTAATCAGGAGAGAGGATTCTAGGAGGCTAGTATGAGACTGTTAATCTGTGAGATGGGCATTGATGCATGAATCTTCGGTAAATGCCTCTGGTACTGATTGCACTCTAGAAAATTCCAGGTGAACTAAAGAACCTTTAAAGGAAGACTAAAGTGAATTATGGGATTGGAGTAAACTTCGTGCTGACATTATTGGTGCCATTTGTAATCGATTGAGAGAGGCAAATGCTCTTTGGGATTTCCTCTTCTACAAGGCCACCAGGTTATAGCAAAACAAAACCACGACGAGAGGACCTCTTAGGGGAGAAAGCGCTGTTCTTTATGGTTTTCTTGACTATGAAGTATCATGTAAACAAAACAAACTACCCCTAGTTCAATGTCATCATTGCACTGGTACATCACACACACACACACACACACACACACACACACCTCCAGCAAACATACATTTCACATTGCAATACTATAAATGATGACTCAGAAATTGTGTTAAATCTTTACTATCATGTTCACACTGAACATCTACAACACCTTTCATATCTCAGAAGTTGCTCAAATAGCACAGACTCTTGAAATCTAAAGAAACTACATCTCCATATGCCAGCATAGGATCCTCCCCAGGTTACATAACATCCCACAACATGAATGACTTTCTCAGTGTGATGGAAACAGGCGAAGGATTCTAACTTAGCTGGGCTAAGGAGGGTGCCAGGCAGACACAGGATGCCCAGTTACATTTGAAGTGCAGATAAACAATTTTTAGTGTATGCTCTGTGCAATATTCGGGGCACGATTATACTAAAAATTTCAATTGAAATCAAAATGGTCGTCCTGTATTTTTATTTGCTAAATCAGTCACCTCAATTGAGAAGGATTCAGGAAAACCCATACCTAAGAGCTGAACCCACCAACCACATTAGGGAAGTAAGAAAAGGAATATGAGATCTAGCCAATGTTATGTCCATTCTCCACCAGCTCTGAGTGGATGGGGAATGTAAAGCTAAGCTCTCCCTAGATGGACATGATTTGGTGATTTGTTAAAAAAAAAAACAAAAAAACCTTTATCATGTATAATCATTATTTGTTGGAAAATTGGAGAGGGAGAAGAGCTGAATTGTTAATCGAGGCTTCATCTTTCCTCAGGCATAAATTGTCAAAACAGATCAAGCACTGTCACAAATATTGTGGGGGAAAAAAATGAAGATAAATTTCCAATACTACTAAACATCTGGTGATATTAGTAACTTACAGATTAATGAGCCCTAACTTGCTTGGCTTGGTGGATAGAGCATCAGCCTCCAGACTGAAGAGCCTTGGTTTTGATTCTGGTTAAGAGCACATGCCTGGGTTACAAGTTTGATCCCCAGGAGGGGGCATGCAGGAGGCAGCCGATCCATGATTCTCTCTCATTGTTGATGTTTCTGTGTCTCCCTTATTCCTTCTTCTGTGAAAAAAAAAATATATTTTTAAAAAATATGAATTAAGAAAAAAAATGAAGGTGGTTCAATTGAATTTGTATGTGGGTTTTCAGAATTAAACTAAATTTCTTAGAGACACCTGACTAATGTGCACAATAGATTAAGCAATATTTTTTTATCTTGAGAGGAACCAAAAGAAGTTACTGGTTCTATCAGTCCAAATGATGGGTAGATCATTAGAACCTAGGTATCTAGACAGAACTCTCACATATTTAACAAACAAAAAGTGGTACCCACAATAACACACACACACACACACACACACACACACACACACACACTAATCCATTATAAACCTGCCGCTGCATTCTTCTATAGGGGGGAGTATTTAACAGGACAATAGTGCACAGCATCAAAGGATAGTTTTAGTGGTATCTTTCTATTGGAGTGGGCAAAGCTCATTTCAAAACTAAAATTCCCACCTCCATTTCCTGAAGGTTAGGAGTCCTTTGCCATCCATGCCAGCAGCTGTCTGGGCTTAGAGCTAAAAGGAAACCCACACATGTAAATAGTCCCACAACCGGTTTCTCCCTCTGCTGTGAGAAGATGCTCATTATTTAAATGGAAAACACCCAGTTAAACGGATGCATGTAAAACAAATTGGTTGGTGCAAGGGCTATATTGTGTGTGCACCAAACCAAAACTTATAAATGAAGATAATGAAACCATTTTTAAAGAGTACTGAAGGTAATTTCCAGTAATGGGATGGCCTGCCAAAGAAACACGCATAAAATATAGCCAAACTAGTTTTACACTAAAGAGGAACAACTTCCTGGTAAATTATTTTTGTTGCTGTTTCTACATAAATAACCAAGAGCTAGGACATATATAACCGCAGGATGTTTCAGGTCATGCGAAAGTTTCTATAAAACTTTGCTAAGACTCTCTAAAATTTTTCTGAGCTTTTTGAGATTAAGGAAAGCCTAAGAAAATATCCTTTGTTCGTTTCCACAGCAGATATAAATTATAGTTAAATATGGTTCATCCTACTTTCTTTAAAAGAAAACTGCTGATACATATTTTTTTGGTCATTATGCAAATGAATGCACTAAAATGTGTTTTCAGTCATTTCCAACCCGTCCCCTCCCCCCATCCTTTGGTCTTGGGAGTCATGAGGAGCTTTTTGTCCTTTTCCTAAAATATATTTTATTGATTTTTTACAGAGAGGAAGGGAGAGGGACAGAGAGCTAGAAACACCCCCACTGGGTATGTGCTCACAACTAAGGTACATGCCCTTGACTGGAATGGAACCTGGGACCTTTCAGTCCATATTCTATCCACTGAGTCAAACTGGCTAGGGCTTTTTGTCCTTCTTTATGCTCTTTAGGAATCTTTGAATTTTGTGAAATGATGATACACTTTTTTTTAATTAAAAAAATGTGTTACATGAAGAAAGAAATTATACAATGTAATTTTCACCTCAGTATCAAGTGGATACCCCTTGACCGTACCGTATATGCCCTTTGAAGAGTAGTATACACAGATTAGAAGAGGTGATGTCAGACACATAGCTACAAATTAAAAACACTACTGGCGTTTTAATTAGTTTTTTATTGTTTAAAGTATTACAAATAGTAGTACATATGTCTCCTTTTTCTTCTCCCTATTAACCTCCCTCCGGCCTTCCCTACTCCCCAGTACATGCCCTCACCTGTCTCACACCCCCCACCCCCAGTGTCTTGTATCCATTGGCTATGCTTACATACATGCATACAAGTCCTTCGGTTGTTCTCTTACAGGCTCCCCCCAACCTCCCCTGCCTTCCCGCTGTAGCATGACAGTCTGTTCATTGCTTCTTTGCCTCTGCATCTGTTTCCCTCCCTCCCCCGCCCCTGATTCTTTCCTTCAAAAGCATCTTGCCTCTGCAGGCTAGAAATAAACTTATAAGAACAAAACATGTTTGAGTTCCAATTTCAATGTTCAATAGTTCTGAGTCCCAGT
>PVJN01041048.1:0-18952 GCA_004026805.1 Lasiurus borealis
GCACCTGTTGCAGCCTTTCAGCTCCCCCATTCTATGGAAATAAGCCTTCTGCTGGTCTGCAGCCCTGTGCTTCCTCCAAGGTCCCCTAATTTCTAAATTTTCCTAAACCTGTCTTTTTCACCCCAAAAATTCCCGTTTCAGTGACACCTTCAGATCCCCCTCTGCCCCTGCCCACACTCCAGCATCACACTCCATGTCCATGCTGCTCACACCACTGTTACCCCCTTTCAAGATCCTGTGCAACTGAATTGTTCTGTTTTCCCTTCGTTTCTGAAAGATGCCCGGTTGCACAGCATTCTCAAGAGATCTCCCTCTCTCCTCTTTTCCTTGGTTAAACATTTTGCTCCACAGTCTCTCTAACTTGCACCATCTCTGCTGAGAAATTAGTGTCTCTGTCCACAGCGTTTTCCTTTCCTCCACCTCTGACTGGTTTTGAGATTTCCTCGTTGTTTGAAGAATTTTGAATATGATGTAGGTGTAGCCTCTTTTGCTTGTAGTTCATTGAGCTTCTCAGCTCTGTGGGCTCACAAATTTCAGCATTCTTTTAATAGACGTTGGTTCTGCCCAGCCGGAGTGGCTCAGTTGGTTGAGTGTCATCCTGTGCACCAAAAGGTTGCCTGGTCAAGGCACGTACCTGGGTTGTGGGTTTGATTCCCAGGTGGGGCATGTATGGAAGGCAACCGATCAATGTCTCTCTCTCTTTTTCTGCATGTCTTTAGCTGAGGATTATATATATAATAGGGCCTGGCCAGTGTGACTCAGTGGTTGAGATCAATGTATGAACCAGGAAGTCACGGTTCACTTCTCATCAGAGCACATGCCTGGGTTGCACGCTACATCCCCACTGTGGGGTGTGCAGGAAGCCCCTGATCCATGATCCTCTCTCATCACTGATGTTTCTCTCTCTCTCCCTGTCCCTTCCTCTCTGAAATCAATAAAATCATACTATAAAATGGGCATTGGTCCTTAAAATGTTTTGTGTCTTCAACGTTTCCTCTTTGGGGATTGTGGCTGCACCTATTTAGGGGTTTGGCATGGTTGCTCAGCTCAGCCAGGCCAGGCCATCCTGCTCACACACTTTTTCTTCTCCGTCTACTTTCCTTCTCAGCCACTGTCCTCTCCTTTTTCCTCTAAAATTCCCAATTTGAGCCTTATTTATACCTTCTCTATCTCTACTTAAAAAGCTCAGCCTTTATCTTCTTGAACATATGGAATAAAGCTCTATAACAGTTCAAGCCATGTTGAATTATTTCTCTCATTTGTCTCACTCTGGATCTACTACAGGCTGATTTTCTTCCTCATTGTTCTGGATTATATTTTATGCTATTCTTTTTGAATGACTCTATTCTTTGACCGCGTGCCAAGTCTTATGAGTTTCACCCCGCTGGAAGCCTTACAGGTGAGGGCTAGTTTTACTCCAATGCTGAGGCAAGGTACTTCTGAGTCGCATCAGCCGCTGCTGGACTTACAAAGCTCCCCATGATGGGCGGGCATATCAGCATTCCTGGATGAGTTCTCAGGTTTGTTTCTCCCGCCCCATCAGGTGGTTCTGTCCCAGCCTCGGGTAGCCAGCCCTTCCATCGGCCTGTGCCATGCTTGACTCCCAGAGGACCCTCGCTGGCTGCTGAGTCTTTGTCACTCTGGAGCTCTCCCCTCCCTGGTCCTCAGTCCCGGGAACCCTAGATGCCTGGACTTTTCTGGGCTCCTGGTTCTACCTTTTCAATTTAGGGAGAGCCTGTCCCCTCTGCCTGTCCCCTCACTGTTCTGTGGCCTGGAAACTCTCTCCCAAACATTAGGTGAGAGGGTGTGGGAACCTCTTTCACGTCCCGCATGGTTCAGGGTTCCTGTTCAGGTTCAGGTTCTGGAGGAGACGCATGCAAATAAAAAGAGACAAGGAAAGAATTAACTTGGGAATATTGGGGGGGGGGCAGGCGGGAGCCTTCTTCTAGTGAGAAGACTACTCGTTGCTCTGGCCTTGCTACCGCTTTTATTGAGACTGTGGGACACACCCACAGCCTTTAGGCAGGAAATTCCAATAACAAAAATACAGAAGACAAACAGGTGGAGGCTGCTTCAGGCTTCAGCTAACAATGTCTCTACTCACCAGTGAGCAGTCAGAGCCATTAAGGTTGTTGACCAGCCTTCCGGACTTCCTGTCCCCACCTTTCAATCAATGAAACAAGGTTCAGTTTCCGGCAGGAGGGACTACCCTACATAGAGCCCGCTCTGCTGCCCGCATCTCAAGGATCAGTGTCCTGAGGTGACTAATGTCCAGAGTCTGCAACGCAACTTCATACCTTTGCTCTGTGGTTTCGGTAAGTTCAAGAGAGAGATACTTTTATTAAACAAAGCATTTAAGTTAGCTTTTTTTTTTTCTTCTGTTTTTAGACTTTAGAGATATTCAATTGATTCTGGCTTCCAATGTCTTTTTGGGGCATTCATCTGTCGATATAACTGCCATTTCGGGTAAGGTTATCTGTTCTTTGCCAGACTTTTGCCTTTGTCATTGATTGTCAGCAGCTTCTGTCTGTTCTTAAGGAGGCTTTCTTCATGTTGATCCAAGCCTGGCTTGCCCTCCCTCCTGGAAGCTTTGAGTTGATAGATTTCACAGTTTGGGAACATTCTTAAATAGTTCGCCTACACTTCCCCCTGTATTTTTCTGTTGAACGATTTTTAACAAATTTATTGGCTTAAAGAAATTTATTGTGATGATTTTCAGAATCTCCTGTGAATGTCCTTTTTTTATTTTATGATTGTTTTCTTAATCTCTTGTTCATATTGTTGCTTGGTTGCTTTGGTTAACCTCACCATGATTATTTTTATCTCACTGTTCTTACTTAAAAGACAAACAGGTTGTATTGGCTTTCTTTTTTAATATTTATTTAATTTTACGATGTTTGCTCTGACATTTCTCATTTAAGATTTTCTGTTACGTTTTTCACTTATTGAGATTAATAGGTAGGTAATCAAGATTTTAGTAAACTTCATTGTTAGGACAATTTTTGATTACAGAATATTTGCAAAGAAAGTAAGTAGAGTATTTACTTCACTGAGAAAGTCGATGTGCCTGCTTCCTCCTGTGCGTGCAGCCACTGCTCCAGCTGGTCTTGTGGCCTCCAGTGTTTCTTTCATTCTTGCCCTTGACTCGTCATGCATTCAGCATGATCTAATTCCAACCAAAATATGAGCAGGTTTTACTGTGAAATCACTGGGATGATTTCTTTAACCTTCAGGTCAAATTCCAACTCGCTGACATGTTTACAGTGGTCTCCATGGTTCTGCTTCTTTGGATTCTATCATTGCATCCTCTGCATATTATTCCCAGATGAACTAGAAGATCAGTTTAGCTCTGTTATATCACGTTGTCATGGGCCTTTGGTATATATTATAATTTGTATACCCACCTGGGATACTTCCAATCCTCCTCCTCCTCCTCCTCCACAACCCATGTTCGCAGCTGTACGTGTTTACCTGGCTGATACTCAGGTGCCTGTGGGTTCGATGCTCTGGTTCTCTGACTCCCTAGCACTTGGCACCCTGCCACCCCATGCATCAGACTTAGTTTGCTTGAAGAATTGTCTGTGTAACCAGTGCCATTGCGGTCGCTCAGAGCAGGAGCAATGCCTTTTCTTGTAAATCATGTTTATCTTCACACGCTGACAAAGAGGAGACACTCAATAATTATTAGTGGGATGAATTAACTGACTTTCTCTCAGCTGCTAAATATAAAGCATATTAATCTAAAGAAGATATTTTAACTCGCCTTAAATATTTAAAGAGCTTTCACAAGAAAAATGAATTAAATATATTGTATGTACAGTGCAGAATCAGGGACAGAAAGCAAACATTACAGAGAAGAAAAAAAATCCGCTTGAATACATCGAGGTCCTCGCTAATGGGGAGAGAGGTCTCAGACTAGAATGCGCTCGCTCAGGGCTGAGCGGGCCCCCGGAATCAGAGGCCGGATGTGACAGAGGGAGAATAATGCAGAGGCAACTCATTTGTCGTCTCTCTCGGGAGGATTTCGAAAAGTCGTGCTGCACTATGAATAGTCTGAGGCATTCGGGAAGGCTGAGAGTCACTTATATAATATTATCCCAAATCTGTGCTCGGTGCTGCAACAGATGGCCGTGACCTGCACCTGTGGAGAACCAGCTCCAGTGAGCATTGTTGGTTGATGTGAAGCTATTCCATCCCAGTCTGAGACTACACTGACCAGCTGGCGAGGTCATCTCCACGGCACCCACAATGGACTCAGGAGCTCCATCTCCGGAGAGTGTTTTTGGGAGGAGGGTGTTCTAACGTTTCCAAGACAATGAGGGCTATAAGTCTAGAGGCAGGAAAAGCTTCCTAGGCCACTCCCAACGCAGTCACATCCCTGTACGTGCTCCCCATGCTCAGGGGTTTGATACTCTATGGTCGTTATCTTGAAATTCTTACTAATTTTATCTTTGCGCTTGGGTTTTGTATCTTCAATCTGATAGAAGAACAGAACGTGTGTTGGGGCGTGGCGCCCCAGCTCTTGTGCAGTCCCAACACTCACTGCCTGCCTCCCTCCCTCAGCTCCTTCACTGCCTCCCTCTTCCTGCACCAGCTTCTTGACCCCCTACTCCCTCTACCTGCAGCAGTAGCCAGGGAGTTTGGGGGCATGAGGTGGACACATTTTGCTGGTCCCCTCTACCACGCCCTCTACCCACCCCACAGGGACTTGAACTCAAGAAGTGTTGGGGTCAGATGTGTGGTCCATTGCATCTCTGGGCAGGTTGAGGCATGGCCATCCCATCCCAGGCTGAGAGGGCCTTGGTGCACTTGATGGACAGTTTCACTATGATCTCTCACCACGCACCCACAAGTGCTGAGAGCATTGTGCAGGGAGGTTGCAATGCTCTGCAGTTTCCTGGGCTGAGACAGTAGGCCCTTGGTGAGGGTCTAGAGCTTCCTTTGCCTACGTGGAGTCCTCAGGTTTCATTTTGCACTGGGTCCACGAATTGTCTTGCCAGCATTTTCTGGAAGCCAAATGCATACTCATTTAAAAAGTAGTTTCTAAGTCAAATGGAACAGGCTAATGATATGCATGGTTTGATGAGGTGTACACTGCTATGTTTTGGGCCCAATAAAACCCACTTTTATAAGGATAAGCTGTGAAAGACAAGTGGGAAGTTTGAATATATTAAAACTAGAGGCATGAAGATTTGTGCCATAGGCCTTCCTTCCCCCGGCTGCTGGCACCGGTTTTCCTCTGGCACCCGGACCCAGGCCTTTGCTCTGGCTGCAACAGAAAAGCCAAGCCTCTTCAGTCTTCAATCATCTTCAGTCTTTAGTCTTCCCTCTGCACCTGCATATGCAAATTAACCCTCCATCTTTGTTGGGTTAATTTGCATACTCACTCCTGATTGGCTGGTGGGCATTGTGGAAGAATGGTCAATTTGCATCTCTCTCTCTTGTTAGTGTAGATAACAACCAATTCTGTAAGGAAATAAAGAGTTTAGCTTCAGATATGGGAGGTAGATTCAACTTTGAGTTTGACCTGGTAACAAATGTGTAAACAGGTATTTTAATAAATCTGTTAAGACAAGTGCCCTCCAGAAACATGTGGTGCCTTTGTATGGCCTCTGGCTATTTGGGTCTGTGCTGTATCTTTCTCAGTGATGTCCTGGGGCAGCACGCCAGGGTAGCGGCACCTGTGCTTTTGCCATTTTGAGTCTCTGGAAGGTTATTCAGGTACAAAAAGAGAGCAGTCATCTCGCAGGTGGTGAGACCAATAGGATAAACACCAACTTCTTGAATCCGTTTCAAAAGAAATTTAACCTTTAATTCACGTGGTTACGGGCTTGTTTTGCTTCTAGGACCCAAAAGTACTGCCTCCTTTTTGCTTCCACCTCATCCATAGGGTGTAAAGCCCCCGGAGGTGTCCAGCGAATGCAAATAAGCCAGCATGGTCTGGATGGGATGCATTCCAGTAACTTCCTGTGAGATACGAATTGATTAAGTTTCAAGTGCCAGCCACTATTTTGGTCCATTAGCTCTTGGGACTAACTCATGAAAATTAAATGATACATTAACTTATAGGTCAAAGTCAAATGTGCCACCCGAGGCGGGAGCTTTCCCCGAAGTTTGCCATTCTCCTTGGAATAAACTTCTCTTCTTATGTGACAGCACTCGGAGTCCAACTTCCCAGCCTGTGGAGCCCAGCCACATAGCGGCCAAGGTCACATATTCTCCCAGAGAGACGACCATGGGCTGGTATTTCCCCAGAAAATGCCTGTTATATAGGCAGCGGGCCTCCCAGCAGCCAACCATATTACACATCAGTCAGGTCACGAGGAGGCCTGGGACAGTGAACTTCATGTGGATATTAGCTCTCCTGATTCTGCTATTATAATGCTTTCCGAAGGCAATGTCTATCCAGAGTAATGGAGATGGGAAACCGGTCAGCAAGCAGACCTTAGGCCAGGCTGTTAAAAACCTGTGGAGGCCAAGACCGGTTTGGCTCACTGGATAGAGAGTCGGCCTGCGGACTGAAAGGTTCCAGGTTTGATTCCGGTCAGGGGCATGCACCTTGCTTGTGGGCACATCTCCAGTAGGGGGCGTGCAGGAGGTGGCTGATCGATGTCTCTCTCTCACCGATGTTTCTGACTTCCTATCCCTCTCCCTTCCTCTCTGTAAAAAATCAATAAAATATATATATTTAAAAAAACAAAAACCTGTTGAAGTGAACCTGAGGCATTGGGATGAGTCAGCAATTTCATTCCTTGTTAAATCACTAAATAAATTCGCACGTCTGTTCAATAAGAGAGAGGTCTGAGCATGTCCATAGACACGATGCTTATAATAACAGGTGATAAAAACTATCCGAATGGCCACCAGCAGTAAGAATTAGCATAGAGTTGTGGATAGGGACAATGGAGAGATAGAAGAGTAAATTGGAACATTTGATAACAGTAAGCATGAATCTCACACATGTATTGAGACAAGTATGCCAGACACACAAGAATAGGTATGTATCATGTGAGTCCATGTAGATGAATTTTAAAAATAGGCAGAATGATACACACGTGTTACCGTTAAAGTAAGGGGTTTCCTTAAGAGGGACAAGAGGTCTGTGATTGGAAAGGGGCTGGAGGTGCTGACGGGGTGCATTGCTCAGAGCAGGTGGGGGTTCTGCCAGTGGCCATCCTGTGATCGTTCACGAATCTGCGCGTGCATGTCTTCGGACATTTGCTCCAGGGGTCGTCATATTTTAATTGTAAGTAAGGATTGCAGTACTGACTACTCTGTGACAATGTCTACCGACGCAGGATGCACCTTTCTATATGTAGATGTATGCCTTTAATTATAAAGTATCATATCATCTACCTAAATACCCATTTCATTTTTAAAAGGTGGGTGTGTGTGTTTTTTTTCCTCGCAGACTCCAAAATGTCTGTCTTTTCTAATTTGTCTTTCGTTTTCTCTATAATCAATTTCTTATTTCTTTTTAATGCTTCTTTCCTATCCATTTCTTAAAATTGTTACTGAGCATTTTATAATGGCCATGTTTCATTTTTTTTTATATTTTCTTTAAGTGATCAACTTTCCAATTCTTTTCTCTCTTCTACCGCCTTCTGCTACATATCTACCTACCTGTAGCGGGGTGTGGCGAGGGGGGAAGCAAAGTAGGTTTGCGGTTGTTTGTGTGGAAAATAACACAGTCATTAATAACTGATACAGGAATGAACTCTGTGTTTTCTGTACCCACAACTGTTCCCCCACCCTGCATTCTGCAGTTTTTGAAATTGCTTGTATAATTTGTAGACGAGATTGAGCTATCATTACCAAACTTGAGACTGATGTTCTAAGTTTTCAACCATTTTTGGTTGACAGGTTTTCTTGCGCTTTCCCCACCACTCCGTTCTATGCCACTGTCAGACAGTTGCTCTTTTAACAGCTTTGAAAAATGTATTATTTCTTTTCAAAGCAAATGGATGTTTCCTGATCCAGCTGTTTGGAGGAGGTCTCTTGAGGAGGAGTAGATTTTGGCAAGTATTGCCGGTTGTCAGTTTTCACAAGGCAAACTCATCCCTAACTGTGCTTTCTGCAAATGCTACTGGGCTCTCCTCAGAGATACAATTACTGTTAATACTAATACTAATAATGATAATAATAATAACAACAACAATAATAATAAATGCTGGTGTCAGTCTGCTACCAGAATGTACATGCACTTGTATCATTATCCATTTATTTTTAGTCCATGGATTTTAAATATTCTGTTGCAAACAGATATAGGTTTCCCACTTGAGGTGGGCCTTCCACATTCAAGGGAGTGTGTTTCTGCTGTATTTTACCTCTTGATGGTCTCACCACCTCTTTCTCTCTGTGCGATGTATGTGCCTTTCAGGTCCTTCTTATGCAATCAATGCATCTATACTTTTATTGGATGGATGAAGAGTTTCAATTTATCTTATGTTCTAAAAGTAGAGCTGTTTTTTCCCTTTGCTATTAAATAATTTTCAGGAGCTGAAGGTGTAAATGCTGACTTTAGGATACTGTATTCAAATCACAACTATAAAGTATGTCACGTGTGTGTGTGTGTGTGTGTGTGTGTGTGTGTGTGTAACTATGGCACCTGTAAGAAATACCTCAAGGCAAACCATTGATAGACTTTGTGTTTGATAGTAAGTTGAATTTCTGTCAAGAGGAAGAGTAAAATAATGGAGTGTATACCTTTAATTACTCTTATTTTAAAGCAATTTGTATTGAATAATTATTATTTGACAGCCCAGCTGTGTAAGTGCTTCCCCCAATGCGGTAGAGGGCTGAGGTCGTCTGATTCCTCAGTAGACCACCCGGAGGACTGGGGCAACTTTGCATATTCATAATATGTATTAATTCCTATGGAAACAAACAAAAAAAATTAAAGTACTATACGATTTTACCTGTTATGTTTTCTCTATTTTTCTAGGCCCATCGCCTGAAATCCACAGCATAACTTTATTTGACATGTGGAAGTGGAAATATGAAAACACACTGGATTCAGGCTGTTCAGCTGAGGCCTTGGAGAAAGAGAGAAAGCCCTCCTCCGTCTGCAGTGCGTCTGTCCTCACCTTTGCAGGTGCTTTTCTCCGTGCCATTTGGTGCATTGATCCGCTTTAATTAAAAGCGGGCAGGGAGTGTGGGCTGAATAGCAGCTTCGCATTTAGCCCACATGTTCCTGCTTGTAACAGCATTCCTGTGGGACTTGAGGTTCACGTTGGATGTTACAATTGCTTACCTTAAAGTACTGCCTTAATATTGAGATGTTTTTGAAAACAAAATTTTGTCTTCTTTTTGGTTATGACGTATTTATCTATTACGGCAGCCGAAGGACTTGAGTTTGTGGTATGGAACGAACTGTCCTCCCTCTCCCTAATGTATGGGTTGAAACCCTCAGCGGGCGACTGCATTTAGAGACAGGCTCAGGGCAAAGGTCATTAAGTTAAAACGAAGCCCCTGAGGGTGGTGGCACTGGTGGCCTCATAGGAAAGTGTTCACTGGGACACAGACGCACCCAGAGCGAGGGCCCTGTGCAGACACAAGGAGGAGAAGGCCCGAGAGAGGCCTCAGAAGATTCCAGCACATCGATCTCAAATGTCTAGCCTCCATCACGGTGAGCAAATAAATTTCCTTGGTTCAGGCCACCCAGTGTGGCAATATGTTATACCGATTCCAGGGAAGTAGGGTGGTTTGCAGGTTATTTGAGGATTTTGTAAGAGATCAAGGAAACAAAGACATTCAAGACCGCTCCTTTGTCAGTATTTACACTTAAAGATGGAAAGATTTGTAGGGATTCTTTTGTTCCAGAAAGATTTCCAGTGTCTGAAAAACTGCCCTTCTTCAAGATGTCTTTCTGTCCCGCCAATGTTTGCCTTAAATGGTCAGGTGAAATGGCGGTGCGCTCGTCCACACACTTCTGTTGCTCATTGTCTTCTATTCTGTGTCAGCCTAAATCGAAGTGCTTTATTCTTTCATGAAATGTATTATCATTTTCACTGAAAGTGTAGCATAAAATAATAAAAGATGGCCCAAACTACCAACTATAGGTTATGTAAGAAGTAAATAAAAGAAAAAGTCACGTAAGGTCAATTTAAAATAACTAAAGTGTGAAATAGGAATAATTTTGCCTGCCTCCTGGAAGGGAGTGTATGCCGTTGTTTTGGTGACATGTAGAAAATGTAGATAATAAAGGATGTTTTTTAAAATTTAAAGACTTCTTTTATCTGGAATATGATAGTATTATTACACATTACGTATTTTCCAAATGATGTTCTCTGAACTTTCTAAATAATCTACTTACAATTGCATCTTTATTTTAGAGTCTGTTGCTAAGAGACTCCAAGTCGACGGCGGTTACATTTTAAGGCAAAGAGTTCAGTCCTTAACGCAAGAGACTATCCCAGTGTCTGTGAGTCAAGGGGACTCAGAAGCAACCTTAGGGAAGAGATCTCTGGAGAAGAACTGAATGGCTCCTGGGAAAGACTCCTAACTGCACGAATATCAGAGAGCTCTGTCTTCTGTGGAAATGACAAGCACATTTGGGGATCAGCGGACCTTGGAAAGTCCTGTAGCGCTGACATTTCCACGTAAGTGTGATTGAGCTCATTCTGTTAGAGAAACACAGTTTTTGGTAATTGTAAAAGTTGGTTTATCCTCCCAAATTTTCCACCGTAAGCTCATATTTAGTTTTCAGTTTCATGTGATGAGTCTGTCTTCCATTTTCTAAGAGTCATCTGAAAACCCTATCTTCCCTCCCTCTAATATAGCTGATCAAAAAGTGAATAACTAAGCAAGTGGCACTCTTTCTTGTCTTTTGCTTTGATGACCAACTAACTCTGTGTATTGCTCTCACGATATTTTGAAGTCACAATCATGTCAAGGTGTAGCTGGAACTGGGGCTAGGAGACTGTTCATTTCAACAGTCACTCGGTAGAAGGGACTTGCCTCCCCCTCAGCCTCTGCCCCGATGGCCGTGGAGATGGAGAGTTTACCAGTTCACCGCATTGCTGGGTGTCGGTAACTTCTTAGATGGTGTCCCTTTAAATTAAAAGTAAATCCGAGCGAGCTCGGCTGATTCCTTGCTTACATCGTCGGAAACATGTTCCAGAACCTTTCAATTCCTGCCGCCGTCGCTGCCACAAGTTGGCCGGAGTCCTGTGGGGAGGCTTCCCAAATGTTCGCGCTAAGCCGCTAAGCCGCTTCAAATATCACGGAAATAAAGCGATCTCGTTAGTGCATTTCGCACAGATGGTCAAAACAACGCCCAAGGAGATGCCTTTGGTGCACACAGGCCGGTGGAGTGACCAAGACGCTCGCCCTGTGAACAAGGAGCTCAGGAGAATGCTAGTTCTCTGGTCTCTCCAATCTGATCAGGGGCAGAGCGGAGAGTAATGGGAAGTGTCTAGAACACACCAGGTGCCTTATAGTCTTTTTTTTTTTTACTATTTTATTTATTTAAATTTTTATTTATTTTTTTAATAAATGTGTTACATGTGTACATATCTTCCCATTCTCCCCCTCCCAGGCATACATACCCTAACCTCCCAGTGTCTGCATCCATTGGTGATGCTTATCTGCATGCACACAAATCCTTTGGTTGATCTCTTATCTACCCCACCTCTCCTTAACCTTATCGCCTTTATTTCTTCGTATCAGTCATATGAACCTAAATTTTGAATCCTGAGATGGACACATTTAGAACTTTATGCGTACTCTGGGAAAATGCCAATGACACTCTCCTATTGGGCACATCCCTCAGGTGAGCCGCTTTGATGTTTCAGGACACCAGAGCCATAAATCCTCCCCCAAGGAGATAAGAGAGGCTCCCGACTCCCTGACTGCTGCGAGACTGTCAGCTCTCTGTTGAATCATTCATAAAGGGCATGTAGACGCGTCAGATCCAAGCCATTTCTTAGGCAGAGTAACGTATGTGTCTATATAGAACCCACTTTCCAATTAATACACTTTAAAGCAAAGGTTTGGATCCTAAGTAAAATCTTCATACATATTATATGCAGTGTTTTTTGTGATCTTTTTTTTTTTGTGAATTATGAGGCAGACCTCGATGACAATTTATGGTCCAATTAACTTCAATTCCTGCTCTGTTATTATTTGCCCCATTTATGCTTTTTTTTTTACATTTACCCATTTATTATGAGAGAATATGGTAAAGGATACAGGTGAGCACACAGATGGGAGAGCTGTGGAAGGGGGCAGGTGCACCCTACTTCCAGGAGCTCACTCACTCAGATGCTCTCCAAACCCCACATGTTTGGGATTGTATGGAAGTTTTAGACATGATCAGTACCACAAGCGTGGCTCAGTGGTTGAGCATCAAACTATGAACCAAGAGGTCACAGTTTGATTCCTGGTCAGAGCACATGGCCTGATTGTGGGCATACAGGAGGCAGCTGATCCATGATTCTCTCTCATCACTGATGTTTCTCTCTCTCGCTCCCTCTTCCTTCCTCTCTGAAATTAATGAAATTAATAAAAATGTATTTTAAACAAATACACATGATCAATCATTAACTCTATTTCCAACCCTTCTCCTTTCTCAATAGAATGGGGGGAGGGGCAGAGCTGACAATTTCAAGCTTGTAATCATAGTTTGGTCTTCCCTGTAACCATCCTCCTTTCCCCCTAAATACCTCCCCACCAGGAGGCAGCCAGGAGTCCATCCAGAGTCACCTCATTAGGACAAAAGACATTGATTGACACAGAGACCCTAAACCCTTGCCATTTAGTCTTTTTAATTCAAGCCGATGTGAAGCAATGAGAATGAGTTGCCAGACACATTAATATAACACCCACTAAAGGTTATGATTGAAGTTAATATCATGATGAACATTCGCGTAGCCAAATTACCCTCACATGACATATTCATAATATGAGCACAGAATGACTAAGAAAATAAATTTTACAAATTGGTACGCTATAACACATGGCAAGTATAAGATTGTGGGCGTGGATTTCCTTCCTTTGGTGACAGTCACATTGAGATTTCCTGCCCCGTGTAATCAATGTACATTCTCTTTGAGGCATGCTACCATTAAAGGATCAGCGGTAGCATCATCAGCTTGTACTCCAGTTATTATGGAATATTAATCCTGCCCGCAGAGTCATTTAAAAGTCAAAGGAGGCCAACTAGTAGTATCTCCAGGACATTATTGCAGGCGTCTCTCTCTCCTCCCCCGCCCCTTTGCCCACCTCCACCTCTCCAGCCTATTCTTTCCATAGCCTTTACTGAATTCTTCTCCATGGCCATAGGTAGGCTTGTATGTTCTGTGGTAGCTAGAGAAAATTAAGCTCTCGTCCATGTAAAAAGTCAGCGTCTTTGTGAACTGCCATGAAGCATATGTGTCAAATGCATGGGACACTGCCCAGAGGAGGAGAACAGATGCTCCATAAGAGGTGATGGTGCGAATGCTGCACTAGGGTCTCGATGATGGATCTCTAGACTGAGTGCAATTACATGATTAGTGATCAGATCCGTTCCCAGCCTCGCCTTTTGTATGATCTCAGGAGGTTATATGACCTCAGGACGTCACCTCTTTCCCCCCATACTGCTAGCACCCCAGGCAGCACAGTCCCCATCCTCTCCCCCCAGGCCTGGGTCAGCCTGGGGGAGCCCCATTCTCCTCCCTCCAGGCTCTCTTCAGGAGCCAGAGGAATGTCAAAGCCACACTGGTGAGGAGGGACAGCCTGTTGCTGAGAATCCTTCAGTGAATTCCTATTTTCGGTGTTAAATTCCTCATTCCTTTAACATCTATCCCATAAAATTTCCCCTGTTTTGCCTTCTTAACTATCCAAACCGCATGTAACAACCCTGATTGACCCATTGTATTTTGATGGGGTGCCTCATTGCCGCTCCTGCTGCAGGCTTTATTTTGCATGGACACTTTACATATGGTAATTCAGTTATGAGGCAAATCCCACTTGACTATGTTCTCTCTTGCTCTCTATTCTTCTTTGACTGAAGTCTACAGGTCACTTCTCAGAGAAGGCTTTCTCTGTCCTCTGGAAGAGTTAAGCTTTCCCTAAAACAAGTTTTCATGGTTTCCTTTTTTCCTTACTCTGTCCATCTGACTTCTTTTTTTAAGAACTTGTTTAATTCTTGTTCTTCTCTTACTACATGTTAGTCTTGTGAGGGCAAACTTTGTCTATGTTCAACAAAGTAGGCATAGGAGTCTATTGGATGATGATGATGATGATGATGATGATGATGATGACGATGATGATGATGATGATATTTTGATGCTTCTCCTGGGTTTCTTTGAGAGAGTTTCTAAAGTTTAAAGTATTCCCAGTTGATAAAATGTCTTTGTTATTCTTGGTAGGCCCCTGAAAAACACTCAAGTTTGTGCTAAGGAAAAGACTCAGGTTGGGGGCTGGTCTTGCCAGAAAGATGAATCATGTGATTAGAGGACTGGAACTGAGCCACATGCTATTGGTGTAACCTCCTGACAGGGGAGAGGGCTAAAGATTGAGTTCAGCCATGTGGCTAATGGTTCAATCAATCACATCTACCAAATGCAACCCCAATTAAAATCATTGAGGCCCAAGGGAGCTTTTCTGAGTTCCATCAGTCATTCTAACAAACCTTCAAGCCTGAGATGGTTGTGCAACCGCCAGGTCTTGTTGTGTGTATAGTGTGTGCAGTCTCATTGGTGGCTGTGCCTTTAACAGGGGAGCCTGCTGCTTCCTGGTGCTTGGTATCAGAATGGCACTACTTTTAAGTCTTTACTGAAAAGTTGATAAATGCATGAGTGAATTAAAAATGGGGTTCTAAACGTTGATAGAGAATGGAAGTCTTCAAGCAATCTCAAATATACATATAAAACTTTATATATACTATATGCCCAGTGGTGGCCAGATTGTTATGGCCACCCCATCAGTACTTCCCTGGGCCACCTCTTGCCTTCAATATTGCAGCGATTCTTCTTGGCATAGACTCCAGGAGATGCTGACAGGTGATGAGAGGACTCTGACGCCAGGCCTGATGGACAGCACTGTCCATTCTGTGAGATTGGATGGTGTGGAACCAGCTGCCTGATGGCTCTTTTAACTTCATTCCACAAAGGCTCAATCGGATTGAGATCTGGTCTCCCTCATGTTCTGAAACCATTCCTATGCAATATGAGCACCGTGGCCTGGCGCGTTGTCTTGTTGGAAGAAGCCATCTCCATTAGGATATGCCATCAACATGACAGGATGAACTTGATCCGCAATGATACTTAGGTATGTTGTGCTCTGCAGACGTTGTTCCACATGAATTAAAGGGCCCAAATCACGCCAGGAAAACATGCTCCAAACCATAACACTGCCCCACCAGCTGGAAGGGTTGTACTCATGCATGAGGGGTGCATGCTTTCAGGCTGTTTCCACCAAATTCTCACTGTGCCTTCTGCATGATGCAGCTGGAAACGTGATTCATTGGACCACATGACTTTTTTCTAATGCTTGACTGGCGAATCCTTGTGTTCCTGTACAAATCAGAGACATTTTATCTGGGTGACTGCAGTCAGCAAAGGTGTTCGAACAGGCCTTCAGCTTCCATATACCACACGATGCAGCATATGACTAGTTTCCCTATAAATGTCAGGTGGTCATAATAATCTGGCCACTCAGTGTATGTATATGTGTGTGTGTGTGTATGTGTGTGTGTGTGTGTGTGTGTGTGTGTGTATTAATCATGGTAGGCAGACTTCTGAGACACTCATCCAGATTACCGTGCACTAAGGCACATGTCCCTTCCTATGAGGGTAGCGAGACTTGTTTACGTGACAGGAAAGCACTCCTGGACGAGGCTCCATAAACCAGGTGAGAGGACATTGTAGTAGATGAGCCTGTTTTAGAAGACTAGGGTAGACTCTCCTGTTGGCTTTCGAGAACTAAGCTGCCCCTGGGTGGGGAGGACATCCACCCAGGAACCTTTAGGGCGGGCTCTAGGGGGAAAGAGTGAACCCCGGGCCAACAGTCTGCTATCATCAGGAGACGTCACTTCCACACCTGCAGGAAATTAAAGTCCACCAGCCCCCCGTGTGCGTCAGGTGGTAGACATCACGTTCCAGATAGAAACACAGCTTAGCAGACACCTTGGTTTCAGACTTTTGAAACCTTAAGGTGCGTCTGACGACTCTGTGTTGAACTGGACTGCAGAAACTGTGGGATAATGAACGGGTGCTGTGCACCCACTGAGTCTGTGGCGATGGTTACACAACAGTAGAAAGCTAACACACTTTTTTCCTCCTGCCTTTATCCACAAGGAAAAATGTTATCAACGTTGATGAACTCCTTTATAATAAAAGCTTCGGAAGCAATTTTTATGTTGCTGATTCAAGGAGTTTCTCCATGTTTTGCTATTCAGCCAAGCATTGGAAAAGGTTGACAACTTCTTAGGAAATTAAAAGGACATTTTTATTTTCTCTGTGCCATCTTCAAATAGGTGGCTCAGAGCTGAATACTCACAGAAAAAGTGCCCTACGCAGGAAGCGGAATTTGGGGAGGGAAAAACTTTATTTCAAGGGTCTAATGTTTTCCCGTTAGAAATAGTTATTCAGAAAGCATCCAAAAGTTAACAAAAGTACAAATGGAACTTAAAAAAAAATCATGCTCTCCAGGGCTTAGAGACCCGTAAATTAGCAGACCGTCATGTCAAAGTCATAAAATGATGCAAACATAGAAACAAGCATTTCCTAAGAATGAGGAGTGTTTGAGGGACAGTAAGGACTGTCTGGAAGGGTTTGCTAATAATTGAACACACGGAATTGTGTGACCATGGACTTGACTATGCACTTTCATGGCATTTATTATCTTCTTCAATCTTCCCCATCTTAAGAGCCTTGGAATAAATGTTCTCTTCACAGAAGTCTATTTTCTGATCATGAAACTGGTGATATTAGAGTGCATGAGTTTGGGGGAGGAAGGGAGAGGGAGAGAAGGGACAGTCTGTTAATAAAAACAACAACAAAACCACAAAAAACAGAGCTAGCTCATTGTGAACACTTCGGCCCACTGTTCAGGTCTTTTGAGCTGCAGCTTCCAGTTGCGTCTCCTATAATTGGATAAGGGTGTCATCTATGTCATTTGTAATTTGATAAGAAAGGATAAAGCTGAGGATGTTAAGAAAAATCATTTCATACAGAAGACCATTTAGTTGGGCGTTTTTTTTTCTTCCTCATTGGGATGATTGCTGAAGCCATCTTTATTATTCCACCACACGTGTGGCCACAGATAAATCCTCAGGATCTTGAAAAATCATCTTGTTAAAATTCAAATATTCTACAAATTGCCATAGTTTCTGGGTGAAATTGTGGACTTATGCAAATTTCTTGGAACAGGCATCTAAAAAGCAAACCGGATAATTCTGGCTTCAGCTTTCTTCTGCAAGATTTAGGCAAGACCGATGCAGTCAGCCAGCGCCCTGACCTGTGTATAAAGACTATTCCATATTCATTTCTGCAGAGGTTGTCTACATCCTGCATGGTGTCCTTTGACAGATATTCTTCTTCTGCAGTTACATGCATTTTCTATTCTCCCAGCTCCTAGACACCAAGAAATATATATATTTTTAATCACATCCACATGCCATTTAAATGGTTTGCTCTGCCCTAGCTGGTTTTGCTCAGTGAATAGAGCTTCAGGCTGCATCCTGGGTTTGATGCCGGGGTTGTGGGCTCCATCCCCCGCGTGGAGCATGTGGGAGGCAGCCAGTCCATGATTCTTCCTCATCATTAATGTTTATCTCTCTCCCGTCCGCTCTGAAATCAATAAAAATATATGTTTAAACAAGTGGACTGTTTGCCTCTTTGTAGCTAGTCCCTTTTCCTTGCATTATTAATGAACCATGTGAAAATACGTTTTAAATATAATTTCGATACTGATGTCGTAATGAAGTTCACCCTGCCATTCCTTTCCTGGATGAAACTTGTCAGCTTCTATTTATACCTGGCCCTCTGCCTCCCAGACTCGCAGCAGGAGCCATGAAGTCACCCGGACCCTGGTGGTATTTATGACGGCGCCCGAGCCAATGGCCCTGCCCCTGCCTGGATCACAGATCCGCAGTAACGCAGAGAAAATGATCTGGATGGGTCAGAGGTCTAATGTGGGAAGCACATAAACAAAGGCTGCCCACGGAGAGTGTTAATCCACGCTCATTAATTTTTGAATTCGAATCCTGCAGGTTCATCCAAAATTTATGAACCACGTCTGAGTGTGGCTTTCATATAGAGACATAGGGAGACATACGGCTGGGGGTGCGGGGGGGGAGGGGGGGAGTCTGAGGTAGGGTTCCTGCAAAACCAAGCGACGTCCACGCAGGCGACCCTCCACGTGGCCATGAGCGTCACAGCCCACGGAGTAGGAGTGCTTCCCAGTGTCTCAGAACCTGTGAAAGGCGAAGCAGACTCGTCTCAACTACTCCCAAAGAGAATCTCATGACCCTAGTTTAGCGGGCTCTCTTTTTACGAATATATCTGTGTGCATATTCACTTAAGCCACGTAAAATCCATCGCCCTTATTTTTCCATGCTCCATGGATATACATCCATGTACAGGGATAAGTGTGTATAGATAGATACTGGATTGTCAGACTTCTGGCCTCCAGAACGTTAAATAATAAAATTGTGTTGTTGTCAGACACTAAAGTGAAAGAAGGCTTAAATGCTTGGACGTGGTTGAATATGTTACTTGAGACAGGATGTTCAGGAACCTTTTCTCTAGGGGCATACATTGAAGTAGGTATTAGAATACGCTGACAGTGGTTCTGATTCTGAAGGGTTAACTTCTAGGAATGGGTGGTGTTCTCTACCTACACCTAGAGACTGTCTTAAACCACTCAGAGAAAGACAAGTATCACATGATCTCACTCAAAGGTGGAATCTACTGAACAAAATAAACTGTTGAACAAGGTAGATCCAGAGACATGGAAGCAGGGA